>SZWC01001103.1:173142-209333 GCA_023375785.1 Penium margaritaceum
ACGCGCATCACCACCTCAAACTGCCATTTCCACGTACCAAAGGCTTTGATATCGAAGCGTATGATGGCATTGGCCGCAACCGATTCGGCGGGCCGTGAGGTGACTTGAATGATCTCTTGACAACCCGGCACCATTGCGGTATGATCAAGGATTCTCACTTAGTCTTTTCTGTTCTGCTTTGCTGAGGCCGATGTAGGCTGATGAGGCTGATGACTGCTAGATGTTTTCAAGGTGAAGTATGTTGTATACCCCTCCAGCCGATAGTCTCCTAGCTATTGTGGAGGAAATAATGCCACAGATACGGGGTCGTACCCACAAGGGCAAAGCGTAACCCGCTTAGGACTCGAGGGTCATACCAATAATGGCAGAGCTTTTCCTCGTTCCTTGTCCGTAGAGAGCAAAAGTGGACCACGGGTCCAATCCACGTCCGGTCTCTCACAATGCGTACCTTGGTCCAAGAGGACCGACGATGAAGCAAACGGAGCAGTTGTGTCTTGTCGGCTGCGGAGGTACCTATCACGTGAACTGAGCGGTGGTACAAAGAACCAAGTTTCCTGATTAGTGTGGGCCTATAACCCTTTGTCACCCCGCACTTGACCATGCTCCAGAGTAAACAACGCTGAAAGGCAAACCGCCAACCACCCTTGGTATTTCAACCAAGGTAGATATCACCTACAGAGTGGTGTTTCTACTCTAAAACGTTCACTTAACTTATTCCAACCATAGCCGGAGAGTGTTCTAACTCTCATCCAACTGACAATGCTACAGACCAAAGTGTGCACTTGCACTTGTTCTTTTCCCTCTTTCTTGGTGGTCAACAAGGGATCAGTTTTCTCCCATGTCTCAAGAGTAGGAGATGATACATTATCACATGCAAATGACAGGTCTTATATAGTCTTTGGACAGTGTTCCCAGTGGCTCCTTGGAGGGGCCTCCTCCCAAGGCCACCCTAGACAGTGTCATCAGCTTTGATGACATGACACCTTCTGTGACCGCCAAGTGGCACTTGATCCACCTTGGACCTTAGAGGCTTCTAGGAAGCTTCCTCGGTCCTTTTTAGTCAGAAGGAACATTTTGGTCCTGGCGCGGTTCGACCCCTGACCTCTCGCTTGCAAGACAGTGGCCCTACTCACTCGGATGTAGGAAGTTGTCCTAAGGAGTATGCACCAGGTAGAGTACCAAGGGTAGACCAAGGGGATTTACTCCACAAGGATGAGCAGTGCATGCCTTGTCCCTCTCAGCCTCTCTTGCATGTCGCTGGGGGACTTGCGCTATAAACGTAGTGCATAACCAGTCTAAATCTTCCGCTGATTTGACCAGGGGCATACACAGAACATAGCAGCATTATGTCGGAACCCATTTTCTAGACCGTCACCTCAGGCAGGTTGACAAAGGTGTTATGGATCCACACTGACTAGTTGTGAGGCACAGTTTTGCGCACTCTCTCGCCTTCTCTGTCTTCCGGTACGCATCAGCTTCATCAGCTCCATTTGCTCCATTTGCTCTATCAGCTCCAACGGCAGGTGTTGGCACTTGGCAAACAACGGCCAAGGATAAGGTCTGCCCTTGGAGGTATGACTCCTTCGGCCCTAACTAGGATAAGCTCTGCCCTTGGAGGCACGACCCAGAGTTCGATAGTGTGCATTTTCCTCTGTTTGCAAGTGATCAACGCCTAAGGGGTAAGCGACAAATCTACACTTTGTAAACCGGTAGCAGACAACCGCCTACATCAGCCTACATCGGCTTGAGCAAAGCTGAGAAGCAGAGAAGCAGGGAAGGAGTATGATGATACGCGCGATGCTTACTCTTGAGCAGGTCAATGGTGGGATGTCAAAGTTCAAAGGAGATGGCAATTTGAGATTGTTATGAGGGTACGTGGCTACTTGAAGATGTTCCTTTGCATAGGAGGATAAACCTCCAAAAATAGATCTTGAATATGAAGCGTGGAGTCTCAAAACTGACATGGCGCTTGCGACTTGTGTAAGATCAGTGCATGAGTTACAGCATATTTACCTCCAACGTATCACACATGCATCAAAGGCTTATGAGAAGCTTGTACGTGTAGACCAATCAACGGCTCTCGCAAATTGCCTCTTCATCCTACAAAAGCTGATTTCGATGAGGATGAGCAAGGGACAGTCGATTCCAGACTACTTGTTGTAGTTTCAAGCACTGCTACAGCAAGTGATCCAAATGAACTGGGAAATGGACACCAACATGCAGGCCATGATCCTCCTCAAGGTGCTACCTGAAAGCTAGGAGGAGGATTTGACTTATGAGGCACTATCCGAGTAGGTGCAAAACAAGGCCATGCGTTACAGCAGTAGTGAGGCTAACATTTCAACTTATGTTGCATTGTATAGGGTTTAGGGTTTGAGATAGAGCTAGCAGCCTCAAACAACGGATCACCGGGAGCGTAGGAGCAGCATAAGTAACTAAGGCTTGAAGCACAATGAACAACACTCTAGCGTAGTACGCGCTAGAAGAAACCTCCGCCGAAATACGATGGTGAGAGTGCCAAATGGACCGGAGTGAGCTTGTCATGCGTGGCTCAGGGAGAGCCTGTGACCGTAACGGAGGCTATGAATATGCTAGATGCGGCCAAGTCGAAGGAGGCAGTGGATAGCAAACTCGCATCCATTGAAGAGATCAAAATATGGGTTGTGGTGGAGAGGCCCCTAAACGCACACATAGTGGAGTCAAAGTGGGTACTCCGGAAAACATTCAGAGGGCAAGGTTTGCAAACAAGTCTAAGCACTCTATGAGCTGAAACTGACCCCAAGGATGTGGTAAAAAGAGATGGACGGCTTCATGGCCGGGCTTACCTTCACGCACGTCCAGAATTACCCTAGTATCCATGTGTAGGAGGATAAGCAAGGCTTGATACTGGTTGTACTGTACGTGGATAACCTGATCATCTATTCGTCATCGGTCGAGCTGTTGAACAAGCTGGAAACAGATCTCAACAATAGGTTCAAGATGAAGGACATGGGTTCGCTCGAGTTTTACGTCAGGATAGCCGTCCACCGCAATCGAGCAGCAGGCACCATCGAGAAGAACCAGACCAAGTACATCATGGAAGTCCTCAAGCGCTACAACATGGAGGACAACAAGCCCATTAACACACCCATGACAACACACATCAAGCTCTCATTCTCCATGAGTCTCAGCACGGAAGCAAAACGGCGTGAGATGGAGAACATGTTGGAACTTGAGGAGAGAGGAAGCCTTGGAGCAGCGAGCATATGTGATTGGAAGGGCATCACTTGTGCTGAAGAATGGTTGTTCAATCACTCAAAATGATGGAGTACATATAGTGCTAGAGCTTGGCCAAGATAGCCCTCTCACAAGCCACACCACTTAGCCATGGAGGCTAGGGCTCACACACTAGAGTCCATAATCTCACACCAGGGAGGAAATCAGTCTAGCAATCATGCTGACCACTCTCACACGACCTAGAGAGCTAGAAAATACTCTCATGGCACAATCCTAGTAGTCATATAACCCACAAACCCATGGAGAATCGCCATGTGTCCATGGCTAGCACACAAGGATCTCATCTCACCTAAGAAGTAGGGAGAGGTACCTTTATCCTAGTCAGCACACTCTGACAAGGCAATCCTAAGACCAAGGACCTTTTTGGATATTTCTCCCATTAAGGTCTTGACCCAGGACCTCTTGCCTTTTTCTTTTCTCAGGCTAAGGCATGGAGCCATCACCCATGTCCACCCAGACATCGATGGTCCATGACCCCTAAAACTTCGAAAATTCATATCTCCTAATCCAACCGTTGGATTGGCCTAAAACTTGGACCGTTGACATTTTGCCACCTGGTCTTTCCAATGATGAAATCGCATCGATGATTGGAGCAGGCATTAGGTACTTTCCTGGAACTTGCTCTTGTGGACCTGAAACTGAGCCCGATGACTCTTTTTCGAACAATCTCACACTTTGCCGCAGTCAGAGTGGGCTGAGTTCACATGCCTTCATGCAGAACTTCTGCTTCTCACGGGTTACTGGCTTGGTACTGAAATCAGCGACCTCCTTGCTGGTTGGAGTAAACCCCAACTTGATAGCACCCTCTTGCACCATGTGCCTGATGAAGTGATATGGGATGTCAATGTACTTGGTGCGAGCATGCTGCTTAGGATTCTTGGCAAGTGCGATTGCGCTCTGGTTGTCGAGGCGCACAAGAACTGGAACTAGTATACTCCCATTCATCTCTGCCATGAGATGCTGAAGGCAAACTGCTTCCTTGGTTCCAAAGTTCAGAGAAACATACTCAGCTTCCATGCTTGAGCTGGCCACGACCACCTGCCGCTTACTGCACAAACTGATGGCACCTCTATTCATGAGAAATACATGTCCAGAGATGGACTTGCGGGTCTCAGGATTTGAAGCCCAATCTACATCTATGTAGCTGATGATGCTATTGTTGTTGCCGTTGTAGGTGATGCCGACGTTGATAGTTCCAACAAGGTAGCGGAAGATCGGCTTCACTGCTTTCTGGTGCTCCGGTCTAGTTGCCAACATAAGGTACATGAGACTACTGACTGCACTGTGGTTGGTATTTGTGTCGCTCGACTTCATCTGCTTCTCTAGTGAAGCTCACGAGGTAATGTCGTGTCTCCAGCGGTGTGCCGATGGGTTCGGCCTCTGCCATGCCAAACCGCTACAAAACATCCTTGATATAACGGCTCTTCTAGAGCGAGAGAGAGCGTGACTTGCGCTCATGCGTGATCTAGATGCCGAGGAAGTATGATGTCTCCTCGAGATCAGACATCAGGAAGCGCTCCTGCATGGCCTCCTTGAACTCCTGTAGTGCAGACATGCTGTTGGAAAGGAGGAGCATGTCATCCACATAGATAATGATGATGAGGATCTCATGCTCATGCTACCAGCGATACCCGCTGTAGTGACACTCGTTGCGCTCAAACCCCATGCACTGCAACACTGCATCCAACTTCTGGTTCCAAGCACGCGACGCTTGCTTGAGGCCGTAGAGCGACTTCTGCAGCTTGCAAACCATGTGCTCCTTGCAATCCATGACGAACCCCTCCGGGTGCTCCATGTAAATCTCCTCCTCCAAGTCACCATTCAAGAATGTCGTCTTGACATCCATGTGGTAAATCTCGAAGTCCTCAGCTGCTGCATAAGAGAGGAGCGTGCGCACAGAGGCAAACTTTGCAACATGGGGAAAAGTTTCCGTATAGTTGATGCCCTCCTGCTCCGAGAAGCCCTTGGCAACCAGCTTCGCCTTGTAGTCTTCCAGGTTACCATCTGCTCCTCGCTTCTTGAGAATCCACTTGCATTTGATCACCTTATATCCAGGTGGACGCTTTGGCCAACGTGCTCCAACGTGCCATTGGCCAGATGCGACTGTATCTCCTGCTGCACGGCTTGCGCCCGATCTGTAGCATCTGGTGAAGCAATGGCCTCCTTGTATGACGTTCGCTCATCTGAATCTACTGCAACTGCAACGTTCATCCGTTCTGGTTTCTGCAGCATCCAGAAATGGCCGTGCTCACCAGGCTTGTAAAGCATCCTAAGAGGGTACCTGCGACCTGGTGGTGGAGCGTTAGCTGGGGCGCGCGGGGTGCTGCTGGTACAATTGCTACTACTGGTGGTGCTATATCTCCCTCCTCTGCTTCTGCCAATGACGCTGTTGTATGTGCTGCATCAGACATGGGAGAGTAGAGTGATTCTCCCACTGTCATAATAGAGAAAGGATCAGGAGAGACTGGGTCAAGAAGGATTTCTGCTCCCATTGTCTCGTCAGCTGCTGATTCTGCTACCTTTTCAAAGACAATGTTGGTGCCGATGACATTGCTCTCGTTGAGGACATCCCTAAAGATGATGATGTAGCCTGTATCCCTCTCGTAGAGGTGATAGGTCTTGCTTACCACGTCGTACCCAATCATCAGCATCTGCGCACTCTTTGCGTCCCATTTCTGCCGCTTGTCCTTGGGCACGTGCATGTGCGCCAAGCTGCCTAATGCTCGAAGATGACCCACGCTTGGTTTCTTGCCGAACCACGCCTCGTACGGCGTCATCTGCTCCAGCGCCTTAGTTGGACTGCGGTTCTTGATGTAGACCGCTGTGCTCACGGCTTCAGCGCAGAAGTCGTAGGTCAGCCGAGTTGCATGCATCATGGAGCGCGCTCACTCCACAATTGTACGGTTGGCGCATTATCCTACACCGTTCTGTTGCGGCGAGTACGGCGCAATACGCAGATAATCTCCAGCGCGGTCGCTCCGTAGCGCCTTGATCTTCTTGCCAGTCTGGTTCTCCACCATGGCCTTGAACTCCTTGAACCTATCAAAGCACTAGTCCTTGGAAGGAAGGAAGCAAACAGCAGTGTAACGGATGAAATCATCAATGAACGTCAGGAAATACATAGAGCCTCCAAAGCTCTAGGTCTGCATCGGTCCGCACAAGTCTGTGTAGACCAGCTCCAACACCTCCTTCGCACGCTCCCCTGTTCCGGAGAACGCCTCGTGGTGCTTCTTCCCCTCCAAACAGCCGATGCATAACTGCTGCTCAAAGTTAGAGATGGTAGGCAGGTCGCGCACCATCTGTTTTGCTTAAAGCTGCTGCAAGGCGCACATGCCGATGTGGCCGTAGCGCGCATGCCAGATCATGCCATATGTCGCTTGCACCACTGCTACAAGATGCTTCTCACACGGGATCTTGGTCGCCCCCACCAGGCGGTACATGTCGCCCTCCTTCACTGACCTGGCCAACTCCTCTCCTATATCCTTGTTGAGGATGTAGCCATAGTCATCATCGAAGACGATGCGCAGTCTTGTGTTTGTAAGAGAGGAGACAAAGAGGAGGTTGAATACAGCATCAGGTACATACAGCACGCCATGGAACACTCCCACTTCAATGCCACGTGGGGTCTCCAACCACATCTCCACAATCCCAATCCCCTTAGCATACACCACTCGATCATCACCCATAGCGATAGGACGAGGAGGGATGGACAGCAGCTGTGTAAACTTCTCCTTGTGATGTGTGAGGCTCTTGGTACATCCTGAGTCCTTATACCATGCGAGATCCGCCTTCTCCACCTAGGACAATCCTGACATGGCCATGAAGAGACGGTCGCGCACCTCCTTGGCCACATTCATGTTGGTAAAGTGGCGCACACCAGCCTGGTTTTGCGGTTCCTGCTGTTGCTGTGCTGACGCTGTTGTGACTGCTGCTGCTGCTGCTGCTGCTGCTTTTGATGCTGCTGCTGCGATGAATGCTGCTGCTGCTGCTACTTCTGATCCCTCTTGAGCTTGAAATACTCCTTTTTGTAGTGTCCCTCTTTCTGGCAGTAGTGGCATTTTCCTTTCTTTCTGCTTTTCTGCTACCCAGACTACTGCTGCTGCTGGTGGTTGCATGAGCTCGTGGCCTTAAAAGCTGTTTTACTGCTGCCACCGCCATTACGCTTTGCTGCATTGCGACGTAATTCCACCTACACCAGGTGTGTGCAGATGAAGTCAAGGTCGAGAGTTGACTGGCACTCCAATGTCTCTCGTACCGTGTCGTAGCTGGTTGGGAGTCCCCTCAGCAAGAGGAGGATGAAGCGCGTCTCTTCCATAGGATTGCCGGCCACTCTCAGCTGCTTCGCGAGCTCCTTTGCCCTGTCCAGGTACGCCTCCATCCCTTCACCACCATGTATTTTAGCGCCATCATCTTTTCCTCCAAAAGCATGAGGAATGCAGGATCCTTGCTCTCTTACTTCTTGCACTATGTATCCCACTCCTCCTTCGTAGTAGTCTTGTCACTCACATACTGAAGATGCGGGTTGGAGATGGTGTTGACAAGCAACCTGTTGGCGTGCCTGTCCTTTTTCTTCCACTCCTCATACGTCGTTGGTACAGCTTCAGATGAACCCGCATCAGCTGCACCCTTTTGCAACGTCTTCCCTGCCGCCACCTGTGTTGCGGTGATGCCTTTTGCCTATGGAACTAGAGCCGGCTTGTCGCCACTCACCACCTCCCACAAGCCCCTCTTCTCCAAAGGGAGGCGGGTACAGATCTTCCAAAACGTGAAGTTGGCGCATCCCTCCAGCCTCTTCAAAGGCTGGGCTGCTGTTACAACGCTAGCTGGTGCGATTGTGAGCCTTGGAGATACTCAGCGCTGCCCTTGGATGGCGGCACTACCCGTGCTTCTGCTGCTGCTTCTGCCAGAAATCTGTCTGACAGAAAATGGACTCTAGATGCCAAGAGAGTGAGAATTTCGAAAAACTGAGCCCAGTTTTGGAAAATTCAGCTTCAAAAGTTTCAAATCGACCCACAAAACAGGGTCATCAACAGGGGATTTCAAAAGATATGCCCTCTTGAAAACAGGGTATGCTTCTTCTCCTATTCCAACTCAGACCAGCCAGCTTGTAAATGGCGTTTCTTCCAAACGAATCAATGGAATGCAAAAATGTTTGAACCAATCGAAAGCTTAGGAATAATACTACAATTCGCATGTGCCACTTTCTAAATTTGACAGAGAAACCAGAGAGTAATGGTCATCACAAGGCGACAGTCTTACTCATAGAGAAGAGTGTAGTCCTGGCGAACCTCGTTTTGAGCATAACTCTCAATCCGACTGTTGGATCTTTGCGATCTTGGGTTCCTTGGAAATATTCTCTTGAACTTGAACATCCAATGGTCGATTGTCAAATCTGGTGAAGGTTTCAGCCCAATCCGTCACTCTCAAAGTGACATCCTGTGCTGGTTGAAAGTGGCAGAACTTGGCTCTGATACCAAATGTTGGAACTTTAGGAGAGAGGGAGCCTTGGAGCAGCGAGTATGTGTGATTGGAAGGGAATCACTTGTGCTAAAGAATGGTTGTTCAATCACTCAAAATGGAGTACATATAGTGCTAGAGCTTGGGCAAGTCAGCCATCTCACAAGCCACACCACTTAGCCATGGAGGCTAAGGCTCATACACTAGAGTCTATAATCTCACACAAGGGAGGAAATCAGCCTAGCAATTAGGGTGACAACTCACACACGACCTAGAGAGCTAGAAAATGCTCTCATGGCACACTCCTAGTGGTCACATAACCCACAAACCCATGGAGAATCGTCATGTGTCCATGGCTAGCACACAGAGATCTCACCTCACCTAAGAAGTAAAGAGAGGTCCCTTTCTCCTAGTCAGCACACTCTGACAGGGCAATCCTAAGACCAAGGACCTGTTTACATATTTCTCCCATCAGGTCTTGACCCTGGACCTCTTGCCTTTTCCTTTTCTCAGGGTAAGGCATGGAGCCATCACCCATGCCCACCCAGACAATGACGGTCCATGACCCCCGAAACTTCGAAAATTCTTATCTCCCAATCCGCCACTTGGATCGGCCTGAAACTTGGACCGTGGACATTTTGCCCCCTGATCCTCCACTGGTGAAATTGGATTGATGATCAGAGCAGGCATCTGGTACTTTCCTCGAACTTGCTCCTGTGGACCTGAAACTGAGGCCGATGGCTCCTTTCCCAACATTCCCTACCAGTCTGGTGTTGGCAACATCATGTATGCCATGGTAGGAACTGTTATTATTTGAATGCTCCTTGGCGACTAGTGCCCAGAATTGGCAACTAGTGGACATACCACGTATGCAGTGGTCACGTAGAGCATCCTTGGGTTCGGTCTAACACACCAGGCATGCACTGTCCTTGTTCAAGGATAAGTCCCCTGGGGTTTATTGATGATGGTCATTCAGAATGTCAATCTGACCGTACTGATGGAAAGAACAGGTGTCAAACTATTAGCTGTCCAAGTTTTGCGCTTATCCATCAGTCGGATTGGAAGATGCAAGATGTGTCTTGGATCAGGGGATGTCTTCCCTCATTGAGGGGATGACCTCCTTAGTTTAAGGAGTAATATCAGCCAAGGCATGTGCGCTCGAGGTTAGCCAAGATACGCGCGCTTCGGCTGCCAAAGGCACTCCTCAACAATTCATCTATTAGACTTGCCATTGTCTCAACTACTCTTTCAGTTGATGTCTGTTGTTTGAGCTGTGCGCTTGAGATTGGACTTGATATGAACTGCTAAGGTGGTTGTAATATTGCTCGTGTAAGAGTACTGACTTAATTTCTTGGGTTCTCACACCAAGGAAGAAGAAAGCTTTGAGGGCGGGAGCCTTTAAGACCTTGAGCAAAAGCACCCGGGTAGCAAGGTCTCACCAGAGATAGTAAATTCTTTGTGGGTGATCGTGATCCTTAGGTGAAACTCCGTTGGACGGTCGGTAGTTACCATTGTGTCAGCACTGTTTTCTAGATCAGAGCCTCAGGTCACGTCAGTCAAGAATAAGAGGGACATGCTCTGACATTTGCTATGTTGTGGAACAAGTAAGCAAGTTTGTGGCCAATCTAGGGTCACAGCATTGGCAAGCAGTCAAGCGCATCATGCGCTATCTACAGAAGACACGTATCATCCAGTTTAGAGGCCAAGAAGGTTCTGACCCGCTGCGGCTGGTGGACTATACAGTCGCTGACTGAGGAGGAAGAATCATTGGCTGAAAGTCCACCTCGGGCTTTGTCTTCCTCTTGAACGGTGCTACAGTCTCTTGGGCAAGCAAAAAGGAAGACTGTATCTCCCTCTCTACTACTAACGTAAAGTACATCGCTCTGTCAGAATCATGCAAGGAGACAAAGTGGCTCCGCAGTTTACTTGCCGAGATGAAAGTACTCTAAACGGAGGCAACAGAGGTCTGTATTGACAACAAGATCGCCATGATACTAGCATAAGATGATGTCATCTCTCGGCGGACCAAGTATATCGACATCAGGTACAACTAGTCATGCGACCTGGTTGCAAAATAGATCGTGGACCTGGAATACGTGGAGACCAGGAAGACGATTGCAGATTGCATGAGAAAGTCGCTAGACTTTGTTCTCCTGAGGTACTCGAGGTATCAGTATGGTCAACACAGTGGACAAAGACTGAAACCAAGAGTGTTGGAGAGAGGTGAGATCTCATAGCTAGTGGAAAGAGCTGTAAGGGAGAGTTTGTTGACCTGATATGCTCATTGTCCATGGCTGACATTTGGACAGGTACAGGACGACTAGGCATGTTCTGCTCCATTGGAATAAGTCCCCTACGTCTGGTCCAGATAGACATGGCATGCACTGCTCCTTTAGAGCAAGTCCCCTTGGTCTAATCTACACAGTTTAGCTTGTAAATACAACATAGGACAACTCCTTGTGGCTTAGACGTTCCACAGTTAGTCACTGGAGTCAGAGGTCACTTGGTCAAATCCCAGCTCGATGACTAATTTTCTTTGTGAACAACAAGGGACACGAAGGTTCTAAAAGATACCTTTGAACATTCCACGGTCTTTCCTGATAGTTGGCGCCACTTGGCAGTCATAGGGAGCGCCATGTAGGCAAGGGGGTTGACGCAATCGAGATTGTTCCTAGAGTGGCTCATCCAAGGAGCCACTCCGTGTGTAGGCTAGAGGCTAGCTCTAGGACTAGAAGAATTTGTCAGTTGCCTGTCATTGAGTACTCTTATTACCTTAGAGACTCCTCACAAAGTTGTCCACTAGAGGCAAACCCTAAAGAAGCATTGGCTGGTCTTAGCCCTAAGGGTTTGCTCCTCGCGGAAAAGTTACCACATGCTAAGGACTCAGTGTAAGGAAGTGATTCGTATGGACTCCTTAGTATGGAACCTTGGCTCTGAGGATGATATGATCCCTTGATTGTAATACCAAGAGCTATCGGCGGGAACCATTGTGTTGAAACGCGTTTTCTAGACCGGCGCCTCAAGCAAGTTGACAGTTCTTACCTTTGAGATTTCTCACAGAATTGTCCACCAGAGGCAGACACTAAAAAACATTTGTTGGTGTAAGCCCTAGGAGTTTACTTCTCGCGCGAAAGTAACCAGGTGCTAAGGACAAAGTCCAAGGAAGTGATTCCTATGAAGTCTTTTGTGTAGAACCTTGGCTTTGAGAGTGATATCATCTCTTCATTGCAATACCAAGAGCAGTCGGCGAGAACCATTGCGTCAAAATCCGTTTTCTAGTTTGTTACCTTAGGGAGGTTGAGAAAATTGAGCTAGATGGACCCTTTTCCAACAATCTCCTACTTTGCCGCGGTCAAAACTACTTCTTACCAGTCACTAGCTTGGTGGAGAAATCGGTGACGTGCTTAGTGGTTGGAATAAACTCTACATTGATAGCAACGTCATACCTTAGGTACTTTGTGATATGATTTGTATTATGAATGTGCTTGGTCCATTGATGGTGCTGAAGATTATTGGGTATTGCAATTGTGCTGTGGTTGCCGATGATGACAAGAACTAGAATAGATGTAGCTGAGAGAGACGTACTCAGCTTATGTGCTTGAGGTGGCCAAGACCACTTGCCGCTTGCTGTTCCATTCATGAGGAACACATGTCCATAGATTTCCTCAGGGCTTGAAGCCCAATCTGCGTTTGTCTAGCGGATGATGCCATTGTTGTTGCCGTTGTACGTGAGGCCAAAGTTGACGGTTTTAGCAAGGTAGTGAAACATCCGTTTGAATGCTTCTAGTGCTCAGGTCCGAGCATAGCCATGTGCTGGCTCACAACGCTCACAGCCTGTGCGAGGTCTGGCCTGGTTGCCACCATCGGGTTCATGTGAGTAGCCCTTGGTTTTCAACCAGCCAAAGGTAAACGGACTAGAAAACAAGGCCGACACAATAGTACGTGCCGTCCGCTTCTAGCATTTCACCTAGGAGAAGACATCACCGTCAGGATCACGGTTTCACACGGAGCACTTCATACGCAATCACTTGCTACCAACTATGTCGACTTAACATTTGGTCACTTTGAGAGGTGCTAGTCGAAGACTAACTCCCGGGGCTTTGACAAACCAGTGTCTTCTTTATATATTCCTTAGTTGGATAACTCTATGAGGAGCATCTAACACCGGATTATGTAATTAGAATTAGGAATGAACCTTGTACATATAGTCCTAGACTTGGCTTCTTAGGTGTGTGTGTAGTGGCACTTTTGGGATGGTCACTCCACACTACCTCACTAGTCCGCTAATTGGCGCATCCATTGACTGTCAAGTGGTCCACTCTTCTCATGCATGGAAAAATGTCTAAGAAACTTCGTCCTTGTGCAAGAAGATGAAAAACCCTCGTGCGCACATCAAGGCTCGATCGTAGGACCTATTGTCCCTAAGTCCGACATGCTATCCGTTGTGCTAAACGTATGGTCTTTCGCTTGGACTTACAACACGAACAAGGTTTGGGGGACTTACTCCAAGGGAGCAGTACATGTCCAACCTGTCCGTCAAGCCATAGCAGTGGCCATGGGGCATAGAAGAACAACAGTCTCTCCCTTGCGCCTTAGGCCACCTGCTCTGGTAGTTTTCTTTGGCATGAACCTGTAGCTCTTTGTTGTGTTTGTGCATGTAAACTTCCTTGATCTTTAGTCCTCATCTCTTGCATCCACAATGCAAACTCCTTGAGCACTTTTATCATGCAAGTGACTCTGTAGCGGCTTTGTCAAGAAGTCCACAAGCATTTTTGTGGTTGCAACGTGCTCGAGTTCCACGACACCCTTAGCGACAAGATCACGTGAGTAGTGGTACAGAACATCAGGGTAGTTTGTACGCTTGGAGATCATGTCGTCCACTGCAATAGCGAAGGTACTTCGGTTGTGGATGCGGATAATGGTTGCTTCCTCTTGTGGTGCTTTTATCTCATCAAGCAAAGTGGGAAGCCACTATCTTTCCTTGCACATTTTGGAGAGTACAATGTCCTTCGTCTTAGCAGTAGAAAGTGAGACACAGTCGTGCTTCCTGCTTGCCCACGAGGGCGCACTACCGTTGAAAAGAGAGACAAACCCTGAGGTTGATTTTCTGTCATCAATCTGTCCTTCCTTGTTTGGGTCAGTATAGCATGTCAGTCGCAGCAAGTCTGATCCTTCTAGACCTCCAACCGAAGTCCAATCTGCCGAGTCTTTTTGAGGTAGCGAAAAATCCGCTTTACCACTTGCGAATAATCAGGCCCAGGGTTGGCCAGAAACCTGCTCACTTGACCCACTGCATAAGCAATGTCATATCGCGTTCCCACCATCGCATACATGAGGCTCCCAACGATAGACTGGTATGGAAAACTTTGCATCTCCCGCCGGTCTATCTTGTTGCTTAGTGACATAGAGGAGGAGAGCTTATAGTCGGAGGGCATGGCGATCTTGACGGGTTTGTACTTTGCTATGTTGTAGCGCTTCAAGACGTCCATGATGTACTTGGTCTCGTTGAGCTCGATGGTGCCTGCTTTGTGCTTGTGGTGAACAGCAATCCTGAGGTAGTACTCGCAAGGTCCCATATCCTTCATCTTAAACTTGCTGGCCAAATTTATGTTGAGGTCCGTAAGGGCCTCCTCCCAGCAAGAACACACGATGAGATCGTCCGCGTATAACGCTACAAGCAGCAAGCCATGTTCGTCCTCTCGGACATAGACGCTGGGATCATTCTTGCAGTGTCCAAAGGAGATCCCAGCCATGAAGTTATCCATCTCCATGTGCCACATTTGTGGGGCTTGTTTCAGCGCATACAATGCCTTCACCCGCTTACACACCTTACACTCGGGTGCTTTGACACCTTCACGTACCTCCATTAGCACCTCCTTATCGAGTTTCCCATAAAGGAAAGCTTTCTTCACATCCATCTGGTAGATCTCAAGGTCTTTGGCGGCAGTGATGGTAAGGAGGAACTTGATTCATGCAAACGTCGTATTCAGACCATACGCATCGTGAGAATCCTTTTACCACTACCCTTACCTTCTACTTGTCAATGCTATCATCTTGCTTGCGCTTCAATCTAATCACCCACTTTGAATCCACCACGTGAGCGTTTGCGGGTCTTTCCACCAGCACCCATGTGACATTTTCTTTGATGGATACGAACTCGCTAGGCCGCATCGGGCCTTGATAGCGCCTCAACTAGAATGAGCAGCTCTCCTTGAGCCAAAGAGGACCAGCTCAGTCCAGTCCAACTTCTGATGTTAGCATTGTACTTTGGAGTTTGTTTTCTTTGTCCTGTGCTGCGACGTTGCATTGCTGGTGGATCTTCACAATGATGTTGCTCTAGTGCTCTTGGCTTTCCTAGAATTCAGTTTTCCTCTTTTGAAGAGCCATTAGCTCCTGAGCTGTTTTCAAAGACCTCGGACGTCTCCGACTGTATGTCAGAGCTCGCCGTTGCATCAGCCTACGCAGCCACTCTCCCTGCCTTATCACTGTTCTTCACGGCTTGCTGTAGTGGCATCACTTGCTAGTTTTTGGGAGCTTGATCTCTTGATTCTAGCAACACGAACTACTCTGGCTGTTTTGGAGCTTACGTGGGATCAAGGATCTCTTCCTTCCCTTGTTCCCTTTCATCAAAGGTTTCTTTTTGGCTGGTCATGAGTCTTCTTCCTGCTGGGTCCCACAGACGGTAGGTCTTTTGGGCCGTTTCATAGCCAACTATAACGCGCTTTTAGGCTCTTGCATCCAGCTTGCCGGCACCCTCCCCCGCCTGGATCTTTGTCCATAGAGTACAGCCAAATACTTTCAGGTGTGATGTGTCCGGCTTCTTCCCTTCTTCTTTTCGCACCCATCAAGAGCAGGTGTAGGAGTCAGGTTGACGAGATAGCATGCCGTTCTTGCCGCTTCTGTCCACATACATGGTGGAAGCTTTGCATCGAAGAGCATACTACGTACCATGCTAAGGATGGTCTCATTCATCCATTTCGCAACATCATTGCTCTGCGGCGTGTAAGGCGTTGTGGGATGGTCGTTGATCCCATGTTGACGTAACCAGCCGTTGCATGCCTCGTACTCTTCGCCGTTGTCGCTTCGCATCGCTATGACTTTCTTTTCGGTCTGCCGCTCTACCATGGTGACAAACTCCTACAACTTTTCTCTGACCTCTCCCTTTGCTTTGAGGAAGAAGATCCACATCTTGCAACGGTGGTCGTCTATGAAGCTCAGAAAGTACTTGCTACCACCATTTGATACCGTCCAAAAGGGTCCCCACACATTGGTGTGAATGAGGTCAAGGTCTGATTGTGTGCAGCGACCATTGGGCTCAAAGCGAGTTCGCTTGGTCCTGCCTTGGAGGCAAGTTTGACACAGGCTGCCACAGCTTACCGCATATTTCTTGTAACGATCCATGCCACGGACTAGCTGTTCTTGCTAGATGATTTAGAGCGTGCTGTTTCTAACATGCCCAAAGTGGTATATATACCACAGATCAGCATCTTTGTCTTTTCCGGCAGCGGATTCTTTTTCAGTTTTTGTTAATGTGCTCTCCGGCGTTGGTGTCAAGACCATTGCCTCCGCTGCACCCGCATGACCCTCGTTTTTTGAGCTCTTTGCTACCGTTGTCTGCAGTACGTAGAGTGCGTCAACCCATGGAAGCTGTGCCACAAGATCTTTGTTTGCATAGAGGACCTTGATGTCCTCGTTCCTGGCGATAAGTGCCTTCTTCTATGTGAACACCACCGTCATGTCATTCTTTGTTATTTTTGACACGGACAGAAGGTTTACCGCAAAAGAGGACATGTAGACCACGTCACGTAGCCGTAGATCCTTCTCTGCACCATTCATGCTCATGCTTACCAGCTCATAGGGCCTCATTTGGCATTGATTCGGACACTGCCGTGTATATCATGTCATCCTCTTTCTTGTTATATCTGGAAGAGAGAGGGAGGTTTGGAGAAGCGAGCATGTGTGATTGGAAGGGTATCACTTGTACTGAAGAATGGTTGTTTAATCACTCAAAATGATGGAGTATATATAGAGCTAGAGCTTGCACAAATCAGCCCTCTCACAAGCCATACCACTTAGCCATGGAGGCTAAAGCTCACACACTAGAGTCCATAATCTCACTCAAAGGGGGAAATCAGCCAAGCAATAAGGCTGACCACTCACACACGACCTAAAGAACTAGAGAATGCTCTCATGGCATACTCCTAGTAATCACATAACCTAGAAACCCATGGAGAATCGCCATGTGTCCATGGCTAGGACACAAGGATCTCACTTCATCTAAAAAGTAAGGAGAGGTACCTTTATCCTAGTCAGCACACTCTGACAAGGCAATCCTAAGACCAAGGATCTTTTTGGATATTTCTGCCATCAGGTTTTGACCGTGGAACTCTTGCCTTTTTCTTTTCTCAGGCTAAGGCATGAAGCCATCACTCATGGCCACACAAACATCGACGGTCCATGACTCCTGAAGCTTTGAAAATTCATATCTCCCAATCTGACCGTTGGATCGGCTTTAAACTTGGACAGTAGACATTTTGCCACCTGATCTGTCCAATGATGAAGTCGGATAGACATCGGCTACTTTCCTTGAACTTGCTCTTGTGGACCTGAAACTGAGCCGGATGGCTCATTTTCCAACACTTCCTGCTGCCCATGACACTGATCATTGGGCTCCAGCTCTCCACTATTGCCATAAGGAGCATCATGGCTGGCATGTTTTCGTCAAGGTCCTAGTTCATATGACGAGTTTTGCCAAGGAGTATTTCAAACTCTTGTAGGAAATCGGGGGTTCATTCCTAATCATTGACACACATGCTGATCAGCCGTTGTAGGATGAATAATCTGTTCGCGAAGGAGGTGGATCGGTACACGCGCTTGAGCTTGTCGAAAGCTTTAGAAGCCAGCGGTTTGTGGGAATGATGGGAACATATTTCTTGCCTATCGCGTTGCTGAAAATTCACATGACAATATCATTTCAAAACTTGCATACCTCATGCTTGGATGTGCCTTTCACGAGAACCTGCTCCTCTCCCTTCAGTACCTTGAGTAAGGTACGTACTTCCATCGCTAGCTCGAACTGCCATGTCCAAAGTAGGGAAATCAATCCTCTCAAAAATGGAGATTCCTCCTAAGGTTCCAAGACCTTGCGTTAGTGATGTAGCACTCACGTTTACTCCAGTGGTCACCCTTGTGGTAGCCACTGTTGAGTTTGAGGATTACCCTACGGCAGCCCGTTCTACTCCTGATGGGTCAACCATTCTTTTTTCCCTTATCTGCTTCCCACGTCTTTGCTACATTAAGGCCGATCTAGGCTGATGTTAGCTCATATCTGCTACCGTTTTTTGGATGGAGATCCACTGCTTACCCCTCCTGCCAAGGTTCACCTGTACACTGAGAAGATATCTACTCCAACACACCCAAGGTCTTGCCATCAAGGGCACAGCTTGTCGTGGTGGGGACATAAGGCTCGTGCCTCGAAGGGCAGAGCTTGTGCTTTGTCCCCGTGTAGAGAGTGTAGACGAAGCCGTTGGAGCTGATGAAACTGTTGGAGCTGATGAAGCTGATGGAGCTGATGGAGCTAATAGAGACGGCGTGCGCACCTAGAGAGAGCGTACCAGAGTTGAGCAAAACGTGCCTTACAACTGGTCAGCGTGGGCCCATAATCCTTTGTCAACCGGCCTGAGGGAAACGGACTAGAAAACAGCGCTAACACAAAAACACGTGCTGTTCGCTCCTAGCATTTCAGCCAGGAGAAGATATTACCTTCAGGTTCACGGTTCCATACTTTGCGGTTCCTAGGCAATCACTTGGTAGCAACACTATCCACATAACATTTGATCACTTTCGCGCGAGGTACTAGTCAAAGACTAACTCCTGGGGCTTAGACCAACCAGTGTCTTTTTGTAGTGTTCCTTAGTTGGAGAACTTTGTAAGGAGTATTTGAGGCCAGATTGTGTAATTAGAATGAGGAATGAGCCTGGTACATATAGTCCAAGGCATGGCTTTAAAGGTATGTGGATAGTGGTACTTTAAGGGTGGTCACTTCACACCAACTCACCAGTCCGCCAATTGGCGCATCCAATGACCGCCAAGTGGTGCACTCTTCTCATGCATGGAAGAATGTCTAAGAAACTTCCCCCTTCTACAAGATGGTAAGAAAACCTCCTCCGTACAGCAAGGGTCAATCGCAAGACCTGTTTTCCGTAAGTCCAACATGTTATCCGTTACACTACACTTCTGGTATCTTGTTTGGACTTGTACCACAACCAACGTTTGGAGGACATACTCCAAGGACTGAGTGCATGCCCAACCTGTCCGTCAAGCTATACCAGTGGCCATAGGGCATAGAAGAACAACATTGGCAACCAGCCTCGCCTTGTTTTTTTCCAGGTTGCCATCTGCTCTCCGCTTCTCCTTGAACATCCACTTGGACTTGATCACTTTATATCCACGTGCACGCTCAGTCAGCTCCCACGTGCCGTTCTCGAGCTGCGGTTGTATCTCCTGCTGTATAGCTTGTGCCCGATCTGCTACATCTGGTGCAGCCATCGCCTCCTTGTAGGTCGTTGACTCCTCTGAATTTGCTACAACTACGACATTCATCTTATCTGGTTTGTGCAACATCCAGAAATGCCCGCGCTCACCAGCCTTGTAGTACACCCTGGTAGGTACATTTGATTTGGTACAAGAGCGTTATTAGGCGGCAGACCCGATGCTGTAAGCACAATTGCTCCTACTGATGGTAGTGCATCTTCTATCTCTTTTTCCGCTGATACGGCCGCTATATGTACTCCATCGGATATGGACCACAAGAAGTAGAACTGTTCTACTCCCACTCATCTCTGCCATGAGACACTGAAGCCACACCGCTTCCTTGGCTCTTAAGCTGAGAAAGACGTACTCAGCTTTCGTGCTTTAGGTGGCCACGACCACCTGTGACTTGCTGCACCAGCTGATGGCCCCGACATTCATGAGGAACACATGTGCAGAGATGGACTTACGGTCCTTTGGGTTTAGAGCCCAATCTGCATCTGTGTAACCGATGTTGTTGTCGTTGCTGTTGTAGGAGATGGCAATGTTGATGGTTCCAGCAAGGTAGCAAAAGATCTGCTTTATTGCCTTCTGGTGCTCAGGTCCGGAGTTTGCCATGTGCTGGCTTACAGCGCTAAGAGCCTGCGTGAGGTCTGGCCTGGTTGCCACGATCAGGTACATGATGCTGCCGACGACGCTCTGGTACTTCTGCCGCTCAGCTGCATTTGCTTCTCCATTGAAACTCATGAGGTACTGTCGCGTCTCCAGCGGCTTGTAGATGGGTTTGGCCTCTACCATGCCAAACCGTTGCAAGACATCCTTGATGTAGCGGCTCTGCTACAGCGAGAGAGAGTGTATCATTTACGGTCACACGTGATCTGGATACTAAGGAGGTATGATGCCTCCTCGAGATCAGACATGTGGAAGCGTTCCTGCATGGCTTCCTTGAACTCCTACAGTGCAGACATGCTGTTGGAAAGGAGGAGCATGTCATCCTCATACAGGATGATGATAAGGACCTCATGCTCATGCTGCCAGCAAAAGACACTGTAGTCACACTCACTACGCTCGAACCCCATGCACTACAACGCCCCATCCAAATTTTGGTCCCAAGCCCGCGACGCTTCCTTGACGCTGTACATCGACTTCTACAGCTTGCTAACCAGGTACTCCTGGCCATCCATGACGAACCCCTCTGGCTGTTCCATGAAAATCTCCTCCTCTAGGTCACCGTTCAGGAACACCATCTTGACGTCCGTGTGGTGGACCTGAAAGTCCTCTGCTGCTGCATAGGAAAGGAGCGTACGCACAAAGGCAAAGTTTACAACAGGAGCAAAGATTTGCGTGTAGTGGATGGCTTCTTGTTGCGAGTAGCCCTTGGCGACCAGCCTTGCCTTGTCCTTTTCTAGGTTGCCATCTGCTCCCCGCTTCTTCTTGAATACCCACTTGCACTTGATCACCTTATGTCCAGGCGGACGTTCACTCAGCTCCCAGGTACCATTGTCGAGCTGCGACTGTATCTCCTGCTGCACAGCTTGCGCCCAATCTGTCGCTTCTGGTGACGCCATGGTCTCCTTCTACGACATCGACTCATGAAAGTCTGCTACAACTGTGACGTTCATCTGGTCTGGTTTCTGGAGGATCCAGAAATGCCCGCGCTCACCAGGCTTGTAGCGACCCTGAGATTGTACCTCCCACCTCATGCTGGAGCGTTAGTAAGCGGCTGACGCGGTGCTCCTCGTAGAACTTCTCCTACGGATGGTGGTTCATCTTCTTCCTCTACTTCTGCAGATGAGGCCGTTGTATCTGCTACATCAGATATGGGAGAGTAGACTGGTTCTCCCACTGTCACTATGGAGGACGGATCAGGAAAGACACGATCAGGAAGGATATCTGCTCCCACTGCTTCGTCAGCTGCTAGTTCTTGTACCTCTTCATAGACAATATTCATTCCAATGATATTGCTCTCGTTGAAGACGACATCCCTGCAGATGATGACATGGCCTGTATCCCTCTCGTAGAGGCGATACGCCTTGTTTGCCACGTCATAGCTAATCATCAGTATTCGAGCACTCTTTGCGTCCCACTTTTGCCGCTTCTCGCACGTGCATGTGCGCCAAGCTGCCAAACGCGCAAAGATGATCCACGCTTGGCTTCTTGCCAAACCACGCCTTGTACGGCGTCATTTGCTCCAGGGCCTTGGTTGGATTGCTATTCTTGATATACACTGCAATGTTCACTGCTTCCGCCCAAAAGTCGTAGGTGAGTTGAGCCGCGTGGAGCATGGAGTGCGCCGACTCAACTATGGTGCGGTTGGCACGTTCTGCTTTGCCATTCTGCTACAGCGAGTATGGGGCGGTACACTGTACCTTGATGCTTAGTGCTGCGAGATTGTCCTCAAACTCCTTCCTTAGGTGCTCTCCACCACGATCGCTGCATAACGCCTTGATTATCTTACCAGTCTAGTTCTGCACCATGGCCTTGAATTCCTTGAACCTGTCAAAGCACTAGTCGTTGGAGGAAAGCAAGTACACAATAGTGTAACGGCAAAAATCATCAATGAAGGTCAGAAAATACCTAGAGCCTCGAAAACTCTGGGTTTGCATCGCACCACACAAGTTTGTGTGGACCAGCTTCAATACCTCTTTCGCGCACTCTCCTGCTCACGAGAACGTCTCGTGATGCTGTTTTTCCTCTAAACATCCGATGCATAACTGTTGCTCAAAGTTAGAGATGGTGGGCAAGTTACGCACCATGTGCTTTGTTTGAAGTTGCTGCAAGGCACGCATGCCGATATGGCTTTAGCGCGTATGCGGGATTTGGCCATTTGTGGCCTGCAGTACTGTTGTAAGACTCTGCTCGCGCAAGATCTAGGTTGCTCCCAGCAGGTGGTACATGTCACCTTCCTTCACTGACTGGACCAACTCTTCTCCGGTTTCCTTGTCGAGGATATAGCCATAGTCGTAGTCAAAGACGATGTGTAGTACTGTGTTGGCGAGAGAGGACACTAAGAGAAGGTTGAACGCAGCATCAGGTACATACAGCATGCCATGGAACACTCCCACTTCAATGCCGTACGGGGTCTCCAACTACATCTCCACAATCCAAATCCCCTAAACATACACTAATCGATCATCACCCAAAGCAATCAGATGGGGGGGAATGGAGAGCAGCTACGTAAATCAGTGCTTGTGGTGCGTGAGACTCTTGGTACATCCTGAGTCCTTGTACCACACAAGATCCGCCTTTTCTTTCTGCGACATATCAGACTTTGCCATGAAGAGCCGGTCGCGTACCTCCTTGGCAACGTTCATGCTGCCAAAATGATGCATGCCGCTCTGGTTTTGATTCTGTTACTGGTGTTCCTGACGTTGCTGTGACTGTTGGTGCTGTTGCTGTGGAGATTGCTACTTTTGGTGCTGCTACGTCTGCTCCTTCTGGTCCTCCTTGAACTTGAAGTATTCTTTCTTGTAGTGCTCCTCTTTCTGGCAATAGTGGGACTTGCCCTTCTTCTTGCCTCTCTATTGCCCA
The DNA here is from genome assembly GCA_023375785.1 of Penium margaritaceum. Lineage (NCBI taxonomy): Eukaryota > Viridiplantae > Streptophyta > Zygnematophyceae > Desmidiales > Peniaceae > Penium > Penium margaritaceum. Next base: position 195,937 of record SZWC01001103.1, read on the forward strand.
GAGTACTGCTGTTGTTGGTTGCGTGAGCCCATGGTGAAGAAAGCTGCTTCAGTGCTGTTGTTGCCGCCATTGCGCTTTGCTACATTACGGCGCAATTCTGTTGGAGCTTGAGGAGAGAGGGAGCCTTGGAGCAGCGAGCATGTGTGATTGGAAGGGCATCACTTGTGCTGAAGAATGGTTATTCAATCACTCAAAATGATGGAGTACATATAGAGCTAGAGCTTGGGCAAGTCAGCCCTCTCACATTTGCCGCTTCTCCTTTGGCACGTGCATGTGCGCCAAGCTGCCAAACGCGCGAAGATGACCTACGCTTGGCTTCTTGCCGAACCACGCCTCGTACGGCGTCATCTGCTCCAGCGCCTTAGTTGGACTGCGGTTCTTGATGTAGACCGCAGTGCTCATGGCTTCAGCCCATAAGTCGTAGGTCAGCCGAGCCGCGTGCAGCATGGAGCGCGCCGACTCCACAATGGTACGGTTAGCGCGTTCTGCTATACCGTTCTGCTGCGGCGAGTACGGCGCGGTACGCTGCGCCTTGATGCCAGCTGCTGCGAGGTAGTCCAGGAATTCCTTGCTCAGGTACTCTCCACCGCGGTCGCTGCGCAACGCCTTGATCTTCTTGCCAGATTGGTTCTCCACCATGGCCTTGAACTCCTTGAACCTGTCAAAGCACTGGTCCTTGGAGGAAAGGAAGTACACAGCAGTGTAACGGCTGAAATCATCAATGAAGGTGAGAAAATACCTAGAGCCTCCAAAGCTCTGGGTCTGCATCGGTCCGCACAAGTCCGTGTGGACCAGCTACAACACCTCTTTTGCACGCTCCCCTACTCCAGAGAACGCCTCGCGGTGTTGCTTCCCCTCCAAACATCCGATGCATAACCGCTGCCCAAAGTTAGAGATAGTAGGCAGGTCACGCACCATCTGCTTTGCTTGAAGCTGCTGCAAGGCGCGCATGCCGATGTGGCCGTAGCGCGCATGCCAGATCTCACCATCTGTCGCCTGCACCACTGCTGCAAGACTCTGCTCACGCGGGATCTTAGTCGCCCCCAGTTGGCGGTACATGTCGCCCTCCTTGACCGACTTGGCCAACTCCTCTCCTGTTTCCTTGTTGAGGATGTAGCCATAGTCATCATCGAAGACAACGCGCAGTCCTGTGTTGGTGAGAGAGGACACTGNGGAATGGAGAGCAGTTGTGTGAACCACTCCTTGTGGTGCGTCAGACTCTTGGTACACCCCGAGTCCTTGTACCACGCCAGATCCGCCTTTCCCTTCTGCGACATGTCAGACTTCGCCATGAAGAGGTGGTCGCGCACCTCCTTGGCGACGTTCATGTTGCCAAAATGGCGCACGCTAGTCTGGTTCTGCTGCTGTTGCTGCTGCTGGCGTTGCTGGGACTGCTGCTGCTGTTGTTGTGGAGATTGCTGCTTTTGCTGCTGCTGCTGCTGCTGCTCTTTCTCGTCCCTCTTGAACTTGAAGCACTCTTTCTTGTAGTGCCCCTCTTTCTGGCAATAGTGGCACTTGCCCTTCTTCTTGCCTCTCTGCTGCCCGGACTACTGCTGTTGCTGGTTGCGTGAGCCCATGGCCATGAAAGCTGCTTCACTGCTGCTACCGCGATTGCGCTTTGCCGCATTGCAACGCAATTCCACCTGCACCAGGTGTGTGTAGATGAAGTCGAGGTCGAGAGTTGGCTGGCACTCTAGCGTCTCTCGTACCGTGTCGTAGCTGGTTGGGAGTCCCCTCAGCAAGAGGAGGATGAAGCGCGTCTCTTCCACAGGATTGCCGGCCGCTCTCAGCTGCTTCGCCAGCTCCTTTGCCCTGTCCAGATACGCCTCCATCCCTTCACCAGCTTGCATTCTCAGCGCCATCATCTTTTCCTCCAAAAGCACGAGGAATGCAGGATCCTTGCTCTCATACTTCTTGCACAACGTGTCCCACCCCTCCTTTGCAATAGCCTTGTCACTCACGTACTGAAGATGCGGGTTGGAGATGGTCTTAACAAGCAACCTGTAGGCCTGCCTGTCCTTCTTCTTCCACTCCTCGTACGTCGCTGGTATAGCTGCAGAAGAACCCGCATCAGCTGCACCCTTTTGCGGCGTCTTCCCCGCCACCACCTGCGTTGCGGTGATGCCTTTTGCCTGTGGAACCGGAGCCGGCTCGTCGCCGCTCACCACCTCCCACAAGCCCCTCTCCTCCAAAAGGAGGCGGATATGGATCTTCCAAAACGTGAAGTTGGCGCGTCCCTCCAGCCTCTCCAAAGGCTGGGCTGCTGTCACAACGCCAGCTACTGCCATTTTGAGCCTTGGTGATGCTCAGCGCTACCCCTGCTTCTGCTGCTGCTTCTGCCAGAAATCTGTCTGACAGAAAATGGACTGTAGGTGCCAGCAGACTGGGAATTTTGAAAACCTGAGCCCACCACTAGAAAATTCAGCCCAAAAACCTTCCGATCGACCCATAAAACAGGGTCGTCAACAGGGGATTTTGTAAGATATGCCCTCTTGGAAACAGGGTATGCTTCTGCTGCTACTCCAACTAAGACCAGCCAGTTTGTAAACAGCGTTTCTCCCAAACGAATCAATGGAATGCAAATATTTTTGTACCAATGGAAAGCTTAGGAAAAATACTACAATTTGCGTGTGCCACTTTTTAAATTTGACAAAGAAATGAGAGAGTTATGATCATCACAAGGCGACAGTCTTACTCATAAAGAAGAGTGTAGCCCTGGCCGACCTCGTTTTGAGCATAACTCTCAATCCGACCGTTGGATCTTTGTGATCTTGGGCTCGTTGGAAAGCTTGTCTCTTGAACTTAAAAATCTTGTAGTTAATCGTCAAATCTGGTGAAGGTTTTACCCCAACCCGTCACTCTTAAAGTGACGGCCTGTGCTGGCTGGAAATGGCAGAACTTGGCTCTGATACCAAATATTGGAGCTTGAGGAGAGAGGGAGCCTTGGAGCAGCGAGCACGTGTGATTGTAAGGGCATCACTTGTGCTGAAGAATGGTTATTCAATCACTCAAAATGATGGAGTACATATAGAGCTAGAGTTTGGGCAAGTCAGCCCTCTCACAAGCCACACCACTTAGCCATGGAGGTTAAGGCTCACACACTAGAGTCCATAATCTCACACAAGAGAGGAAATCAGCCTAGCAATCAGGTTGACCCCTTACACACGACCTAGAGAGCTAGAGAATGCTCTCATGGCACACTCCTAGTGGTCACATAACCCACAAACCCATGGAGAATTGCCATGTGTCCATGGCTAGCACACAAGGATCTCACCTCACCTAAAAAGTAAGGAGAGGTACCTTTATCCTAGTCAGCACACTCTGACAAGGCAATCCTAAGACCAAGGACCTCTTTGGATATTTCTCCCATCAGGTCTTGACCCTGGACCTCTTGCCTTTTTCTTTTCTCAGGCTAAGGCATGGAGCCATCACCCATGCCCACCCAGACATCGACGGTCCATGACCCCCNACACAAGGATCTCACCTCACCTAAAAAGTAAGGAGAGGTACCTTTATCCTAGTCAGCACACTCTGACAAGGCAATCCTAAGACCAAGGACCTCTTTGGATATTTCTCCCATCAGGTCTTGACCCTGGACCTCTTGCCTTTTTCTTTTCTCAGGCTAAGGCATGGAGCCATCACCCATGCCCACCCAGACATCGACGGTCCATGACCCCCAAAACTTCGAAAATTCATATCTCCCAATCCGACCGTTGGATCGGCCTCAAACTTGGACCGTAGACATTTTGCCACCTGATCTTTCCAATAGTGAAGTCGGATTGGCGGTCGGAGCAGGCAACTGGTACTTTCCTGAACTTGCTGCTGTGGACCTGAAACTGAGCCAGATGGCTCCTTTCCCAACAAATTCTACATGCACCAGGTGCGTGCAGATGAAGTCGAGGTCGAGAATCAGCTGCCACTCCAAGGTCTTTCGCACCATGTCATAGCTCATTGGGAGTATGCTCAGCAAGAGGAGGACGAAATGCGTGTCTTCCACAGGGTTGCCAACGGCTTTCAACTGCTTGGCCAACTCTTTTGCCCTGTCCAACTACGCCTCCATCCCTTCGCCACCTTGGATTTTCAACGCCATCATCTTCTCCTCTAAAAGCATGAGGAATACATGATCCTTGCTCTTATACTTCTTGCACAATATGTCCCATCCCTCTTTTGTAGTAGCCTTGTCACTCACGTACTGAAGATGCAGGTTGAAGATGGTGTTGATAAGCAGCCTGTAAGCCCGCCTGTCCTTCTTCTTCCACTCCTCATATGCCACTGCTGCAGTTCTAGATAAACTTGCATATGTTGTACCTTTCTGCGATGTCTTCCCCTCCACCACCTCTGCTGTGGTGATGCCTTTTGCTTATGGAGGCAGAACGCGCTCGTCGCCGCTCACCACCTCCCACAACCACCTCTCCTTCAAAAAGAGGCGGGTACCGATCTTCTTAAGCTTGAAGCTGGCGCATCCTTCCAGCCTATCCAAGGACTGGGCTGCTGTCACCAGACCTGCTGCTGTCATTTTGTGCCTTGGTGATGCTCAGCGCAGCCCTTGAGTGGCGGTGCTACCCGTGTTTCTGCTGCTGCTTCAGCCAGAAATCTGTCTGGCAGAAAATGGACTATAGAGGCCTATAGACTAGGAATTTTCTAAATTGAGCCCACCATTGGAAAATGCAGCTCAAATCCTTTCACATCAACCCATAGAACAATGTCATCATCAGGGGATTTTCAGAGACATGCCTTTTCGAAAACTAGGTATGCTTCTACTCCTACTCCAGCTCCCACCAGCCATCTTGTAAACGGTGGATCTCCCAAACGTATCAATGGAATGCAAATATTTTTGCAGCAATGAAAAGCTTAGGAAAAATAATTCAATATGTATATGCTGCTTTTTAAATTTGAGAAAGAAAAGAGAGAGTTATGGTCATCACAAGGTGACATTCTTACTCAGAGAAAAGAGTGTAACCCTGGCCGATCTTGTTTTTAGCATAACTCTCGATCAAAATTGTGAATGTTTAGGATCTTGGGCTTGTTTGAAAGCTTGTCTTTTGAAATTGAAGCTCGTGTGGTCAATTGTGAAATTTAGCGAAGGTTTAATCCCAATCTGTCACTCTCAAACTGACAGCCTGTGCTGGCTGAGATAAGCAGAACTTGGCTCCGATACCAAGTGTTGGAACTGGAGGAGAGAGGGAGCCTTGAAGCAGCGAGCATGTGGGACTGGAAGGCCATGACTTGTGCTGAAGAATGGTTGTTGAATCACTGAAAATGATGGAGTGCATATAGAGCTTGAGCTTGGGCAAGTCAGCCCTCTAACAAGCAACTCTACTTATCCATGGAGGTTAAGGCTCATTCACTAGAGTCCATAATCTCGCACAAGGGAGGAAAGAAGCCTAGAAATCAGACTGACGACTCATACATGACCTAGAGGGCTAGAAAAAGCTCTTATGGCACACTCCTAATAGTCAGATAACCCACAATCCGATGGAGAATCGCAATGTATCCATGGCTAGCACACAAGGAACCCACCTCACCTAAAAACTAAGGATATCTACCTTTTCCTAGTCAGCACACTCTCACAAGGCAACCCAAGAATCTAGGACCTTTTTGGATACTTCTCCCATCAGGTCTTCACCCTGGACCTCTTGCCTTTTTCTTTTCTCAGGCTAAGGCATGGAGTCATCGCCCATGGTCACCTAGATATCAGCGGTCAATGACCGCGGAAACTTTCAAAAGTCATATCTCCCAATTCGACTATTTGATCAGCCTGAAACTTGAATCATAGATGTTTTTTCACCTCATCTTTAAAATTGTGGAGTCGGACTGGCAATCGGAGCAAGCATTTGGTAGTTTCTTGGAACTTGATTTTGTAGACCTGAAACTGAACTGGATGACTCCTTTACCTACACACAACTATGGCAAGACTGGACATTGGGGATGCGAGTGCACGATTGCCATAAAAGAAGACATAGATCATTGTGGTTATAAGGATATGAGGATAAAGGAAATGGTAAGGAGTTAACAAACATGATGCCTTAGAGCATTCTAGCAACTAAGGGAGGTCCATTGCTCAAGAATGAAGCCTACAGGCTTGAATCCGACATAAACCACCACTCTTCAAGGGAGAAGGATGGGTTCATCTCCATTGGGGACACTGATCGTTGCTTCAGGATTACCAATGACAGCCTTGTCCATGCACAAAGCGAGAGATATAAGTTGATCAGCATCAACTTGAACGGTGTTTCAAAAGACTTGAAGCAGCAAACGCCATCTACAAGCCGTCTTGTGCGGCAAATCCCTTGTCGGTGTTCACAATCATCGACCGCAACACTACGGTCGTCTTGAAGGACGAGGAGGACGCACTTGTGAAGAACAAGGATATCAAGATCTCCTATTCCAAGGAAAGTGTTGTCGCACAGTCCTTAAGGGTTGATGGGTTCTACGTGCTGCAAACCAAAGCCCTTGAAACTACAAATTAGAATATACGCCGGTTGAACAACCCATGTCCCCAAAGCCTGATGTTCTCCACAAGCCGTCGCAATGGCGGCCAACTCTATCAACACACATGCTGAGCTGTGGCACAGGCGGTTTTACCATGATGCCGACAGCATACTAGAAGCTATTCAGCCACATGAACTGGTTCATGGAATAGAGGGATGCAAGGCCAAGGATGAGGGAAAGTGCAAAAAGCTGTGTGAGCCTTCCCTCCAAGGCAAGGCAAAGAGAAAGTTGTTTGAGTGTAATCGGCAATGTGCGGCAGCAATCTTGGACCTTATTTGCTTCGATGTTTGTGGACAGTTCCGAATCTCCTTTAACGGCGGTATTAAGTATTTTTTTACATTCATTAATGATCAAAATCGCAAGATGTGGATCTATTTCCTCAAGAGAAGGAGAGAGGTCAAGGAGAAGCTAGAAGAGTTTTTCGCGATGGTAGAGCGACAAACAAGCAAGAAGGTGAAGGCACTGCGCATAGAGAACGATGGTGAGTACGATGCGTGCAAAGACTGGTTGAGCCAACACGGTATGAACAACAAGCGATGGCGTTGCCGAGCGGATGAACCAAACTATCCTCGACATGCCACGAAGCATGCTCTTGGATGCAAAACTCCCACCTCGCTCTTCGGCTGAAGCTGCAAGAACTGCTTGCAACCTTGTCAATCCCACTCTAGTAGTGGCGCTTGGAAGGTCTGGTAAGAAGCAGCAAGAGAAGCAGCATACGACTTCACAGGAGGCTTAGTCAGGGAAGAAGCCAGATGCATCACACTTGAGGGTCTTTCAATATACTGCCTGGGCAAAGGTCCAAGCAGGACAAGGAAGTGGTGAGCAGTATACACGTACTCGTAAGTGTCCAATGGTCATATAGGATACCGCACACCAGGCGTAAAGGCTATGCGACCAAGCGGCTGGAAAGCTCATCAAGAGCTCAGATGTCGCATTTGATGAAAAGACGCTCGGCAGGCGAGAGTCGCTGGGCCCTGTCCATGCTCTCAAGTAAGGAGATTGGATTGTGTTACTTGATTCAGGTGATCAAGCACAAGAGAACTGGTAGTTGGTACTAGTGAAGGATGGTCCTGCAGGGAGAGTGACTATGTGGATGGACACAACGATGGTCTTTGACACAGAGTCTGAGTCGTCTGAGGCCTCTGAGTCAAACTATGAGGCCAGTGGCTCCTCCTAAAACAACGGATCATTGGTAGCGCAAGAGCAATAGAAGCAACTAAGCCTTGAAGTACCACCAGCAATACTGTGGCATAGTATACGCCTGAAGAAACCTCTATCCAATTATGATGCTAAAAGTGCGGAATGAACCAGACTCAGCTTGACATGCTTGGCTCAGGGAGAGCCTGTGAGCGTAATGGAGGCTATGAACATGGCAAATGTGGCCTAGTGGAAGGAGGTGATGGATAGCAAAATCGCATCCATTTAAGAGAACGAAACATACGTTCTGGTAGACAGGCCTCTAAACGTTCAAGCACGATGGTACTATCGACAAGTACAAGGCAAGAGTTATAGCAAAGGGATTTTCCAAGCGTGGAGGCTCAGAGTAAAAGGAGACCTTGCGCCTGTCGTCACCTTTGCCTCCATCAGATCCATGTCAAGCATCGCTGCTGCAAAAGATCTAGAGGTCTACCAGATGGATGTCAAGACAGCTTTCTTGTATAGGAAGCTAGACAAAGAAGTTTTGATGGAAGTACCCGAGGGAGTGAAAGCTCCAGACGATAACGTTTGGAAACTAGTCAAAGTACTCTACGGGCTGAAACAGGCCCCAAGTCTGTGGTGTAAGGATATGGACGGCTTCATGGCTGGGCTTACCTTCACAGACTACCAGAATGACCCTAGTATCTATGTGCGGGAGGATGAGCAAGGTTTGATGCTGGTAGCACTGTACATGGACAACCTGATCATGTGCTCGTCAAAGGTCAAGCTGTTGAACAAGCTGAAGATGTTGGATCTTGAAGAGAGAGGGAGCCTTGGAGCAGCGAGCATGTGTGATTGGAAGGGCATCACTTGTGCTGAAGAATGGTTGTTCAATCACTCAAAATGATGGAGTACATATAGAGCTAGAGCTTGGGCAAGTCAGCCCTCTCACAAGCCACACCACTTAGCCATGGAGGCTAAGGCTCACACACTACAGTCCATAATCTCACACAAGGGAGGAAATCAGCCTAGCAATCAGGCTGACCACTCACACACGACCTAGAGAGCTAGAGAATGCTCTCATGGCACACTCCTAGTGGTCACATAACCCACAAACCCATGGAGAATCGCCATGTGTCCATGGCTAGCACACAAGGATCTTACCTCACCTAAAAGTAAGGAGAGGTACCTTTATCCTAGTTAGCACACTCTGACAAGGCCATCCTAAGACCAAGGACCTTTTTGAATATTTCTCCCATCAGGTCTTCACCCTGGACCTCTTGCCTTTTTCCTTTCTCAGGCTAAGGCTTGGAGCCATCGCCCATGGTCAACCGGATATCGACGGTCGATGACCCCGGAAACTACAAAAAATCATATCTCCCAATCCGACCGTTGGATCGGCTTCAAACGTGGACCATAGATATTTTGCCATGTGATCTTTCAAATGGTGAAGTCGGATTGACGATCGGAGCACGCATCTGGTACTTTCCAAGAACTTGCTACTGTGGACCTGAAACTGAGCCGGATGGCTCCTTTCCCAACAAAAGACTGATTTCAGCAACAGGTTCAAGATGAAGGACAAGGGTTCGCTCGAGTTCTACCTCGGGATAGCCATTGACTGCAATGTAGAAGCAGGCACCATCGAGTTGAACTAGACCAAGTACATCATGGAAGTCCTCAAGCGCTACAACATGGAGAACTACAAAGCAATCTGCATACCCATGACAATAGACATCAAGCTCTCCTCCTCCATGGGCCATAGCACGGAAGCAGAATGGCGTGAGATGGAGAACATTCCCTACCATGTATGCCATGATATGAACATGCACTGACATTTGCTATGTTGTGGGATAATTGAGCAGGTTTGTGGCCCGTCTACGGCAACTGCACTCGTAAGCAATCAAGCGCATCATGCGCCATCTGCAGAAGACCCAAGACATGGGACTCCACTTTGGAGGTAAAAAAGGATCTGACCCGGTGTAACTAGTGTGCTACACACACGCCGACTGTGGAGGCAGAATTGATGAGAGAACGTCCACCTCGGGCTTTGTGTGCATCTTGAACGGTAGTGCAGACTCTTGGGTAAGCAGAAAACAAGAGTGTGTTTTCCTCTGTACCGTTGAGGCAGAGTACATTGCTTTGTCAGAAGCATGCAAGGAGACAAGGCATGCATTGCTCCTTTAAGACAAGTCTTGTGGGTCTAATCTGGATAGTATCGCCAGTATGTACTACCTAGGATTACACCTTGTGGCTTAGAGATTCCAGAGCTAGTCTCTGGGACTAGAGGTCACTAGGTCAAATCACTGTCTGGTGACTAAATTTCTTTGTAACCAAAAGGGCGACAAGAAAGTTCTAAGAGACATCTTAGAATATTCCAAGGTCCTTCCTGGTGGCTGGTAGTGCTTGGCGGTCATAGGGAGCGCCATGTAGGCAAAGGGGATGACGCATTCTAGATTGTTGCCAAAGTGGCTCATTCAAGGAGCCACTTCGTGTCTAGGCTAGAGGCTGGCTCTAGGACAATGAGAATTTGTCAGTTGCCAGTCATTGAGTACAATTCTTACCTTTGACATTCCTCACAAAGCTGTCTACCTGAGGCAGACAATCAAGAAGCATAAGTTAGTATAAGCCCCAAGAGTTTTCTCTTTACGGGAAAATGTCCACGTTCTAAGGACATAGTGTAAGGACGTGATTCCTATCAACTCCTCACTGTGGAACCTTGGCTCTGAGGGTCTTATCATCTCTTGATTACAATAGCAAGAACGGTCGGCGGGAACCATTGTGTCGAAATCTGTTTTCTAGACCGTTGCCTCAGGCAAATTGACATGCACTTGACTGCTTGCTGGTACCATGGCCTTGGATTGGCCAGAAACCAGCCCAGTTGTCCCAGGGCATAACAAATCTTAGGACGTGTTCCTACCATGGCATACATGAGGCTGCCAATAACAGACTGGTAGGGAATGTTCTCTATCTCCCGTTATCTTGCTTTTGTTCTGGGTCTCATGGAGGAGGAGAGCTTGATCTTTGTTGTCATGGGTTTGCTGATGGGCTTGCAGTCCTCAATGTTCTAGCGCTTGAGGACGTCCATGATGTATTTGGTCAAGTTCAGCTCAATGGTGCCATGGTGCCTACTCCTCAATTGTGGTGGACGCCTATCCCAAGATAGAATTCGAGCATACCCATGTGCTTCATCTTAAACCCGTTACTAAGATCTGTCTTCAGATTGTTCAATAGCTTGACCGATGATGAGCAGATGATCAGGTCATCCACGTAAAGTGCAACCAGCATCAAACCTTGCTCAACCTCCCGTACATAGACACTAGGATCATTCTGGTAGTGCGTGAAGATAACCCCGGCCATGAAGCCGTCTATCTCCTTGTACCACATCCGTGGAATCCGTTTCATCCCGTAGAGTGCTTTGACAAGTTTGCAAACCTTGCCGACTTGAGCTTTTACTCCCTTAGGCACTTCTATCAGTACTTTTTTGTCTAGCTTCCCGTAGAAGAAAGCAGTCTTGACATCCATCTAGTAGACCTCGAGATCTTTTGCGGCAGCAATGTCTTGCATGGATCTCATGAGGGCAAAGGTGATGACATGCGCAAAGGTCTCCTCGTACTCTAAGCCTACACGCTGGGAAAATCCCTTCACCATAACTCTTGCCTTGTACTTGTCGATAGTACCATCCTGCTTGAACTTTTTCTAGAGTATCCACTTTGACCCTTCCACGTCTGCATGTAGGAGCCTATCTACCTGAACCCATGCTCCGTTCTCTTCAGTGGATGCGAATTTGCTATCCACTGTCTCCTACTTTGCCGCATCTGGCATGTTCATAGATTCCGTTACGGTCACAGGCTCTCCCTGAGCCAAGCATGACTAGTTGAGTCCGGTCCATTGCGCACTCTCACCATCGTACTTGGATGGACGTTTCTTCTCTTGCGTACAACACTGGAGTGTTGTTGGCGATGCTTCAAGGCTTAGTTGCTTCTGTTGCTCTTGTGCTACCAGTGATCCGTTGTTTGAAGAGACTACAGCCTGAGAGTTTGAATCAGAGGCCTTGGTCGACTCAGACTCAGTGTCAGAGTCTGTCATTGTGTCAGCCTGCACAGCCACTTTCTGTGGAGCACCATCTTCACTAGTACCATCTGCAAATTTTCAGGGGCGTGATGACCTGACTCAAGCAACACAACCCCTTGTCCTGATTTTGGAGCATGGATAGGATCTAATGACTCTCCCTTGCCAAGCGTCCTTTGATCAAACTCGACATTTCGGCTCCTGATGAGGTTTCCAGCCGCTTGGTCCTATAGCTTGTATGTCTTGTGTGCGGTGTCGTATCCGACCATAATACACGTACGTACACGTGCATCTAGCTTGCCACTTCTTTCTCATGCTTGGACTTTTGCCTATGCATAACAGCCAAAGACCCTGAAGTGTAAGGCATCTGGCTTCTTCCCTGACCAAGCCTCTTGTGGCGTCCTGAGCTCGTTATCTTGCTGCTTCTTATCATGCCTTCCAAGCACGGCTGCCGGAGTGAGATTCACAAGGTAGCAAGAAATTGTTACAGCTTCAGCCCAGAAGCGAGGTGGGAGTTTGGCGTCAAAGAGCATGCTTCGTGTCATGGTGGGGATAGTCTGGTTCATTTGCTCGACAACATCATTGATCTGGAGGGTGTAAGGCGTGGTGGTCTCGTGGTTGATGCCGTGTTGGTTGAACCAGCCTTTGCATGCCTTGTACTCACCACCGTTGTGTGTACGCACTGCCTTGACCTTCTTGCTTGTCTACTGCTCTACCATGGCGACAAACTCTTACAACTTCTTTTCACCTCTCCCTTTGCCTTGAGAAAGTAGATCCACATTTTGCGAATGTGATCATCGATGATGGTTAAGAAATACTTGCTGCCACCGTTTGAAGGAGTACGCAGTGGTTCGTACAGATTAGAGTGAATAAGGTCTAATATTATTGCCGCACGTTGTCCATAACACTCAAAGGACTTTCTTTTTACCTTGCTTTGGAGGCATGGCTCACACAGCTGCTTATACTTTTCCTCGTCCTTGGCCTTGCATCCGTCCATCTCATGAACCACTTCGTTCTGCTGCATAGCTTGCAGAGTGCTTTCGGCCATATGGTCAAATCGTCTATGCCACAGCTCAACATCTGTCTTGGTGGAGTTAGCCGCCATGGTGATGGCTTATGGTGCAACATCATGCTTTGGAGACTTGGGCTCTTCAACTGCCGCATATGCCTCATTTGTACTCTCAAGGGATTTGGTCTGCAGCACGTAGAGCCCATCAAATTTGGGGACCTATGCGACAAGATTCTCCTTAGGATAGGAGATCCTGATGTCTTTTTCCTTGACAATCATAGCCTCCTCCTCCGTGAAGACGACCGTCATGTTGTGGTGTGTGATTTTGGATACAGACAAGAGATTTAGCGTAAAAGACGGCATGTAGATGACGTTCTCCAGCTTCAAGTCTTTTTCAGCATCGCTCATGTTGATGCTGATTAACTTATCTCCCTCACCTTGCCCATGGACAAGGCTGCCCTTGGCACACCTGAAGCGACGTTCAGTGTCCCTAATGGAGACGAACCCATCCTTCTCCCTTGAACAGCGATGGTTTGTGCCAGAGTTGAGTTCGTAGGCTTCACACTTGAGCACTGCCACTCCCGTGGTTGCCTACACGCTCTCAGCCATCATGTTCGTCAACTCCTTCTTACCCTTTCTTTTGCCCTCGTATCTACCACCATGATTTCCGTCATCCTTCTTGGGAGCTTTG
>SZWC01001103.1:209361-219653 GCA_023375785.1 Penium margaritaceum
TTCCTACCGGTTTATAACGCAGAGATCCATGGCTTCCCCCTTTGCTATTAATCATTTGCAAATAGAGAAGAACGTACACTAGCAAACAGAGGGTCGTGCATCCAAGGGCAGAGCTTATCCCACTTAGGGCCCAAGGGTCGAACCTCCAAGAGTAAAGGTTATCCTTGGTCCTTCTTCGTTAAGTGCTAGTACCCGGCGTTGCAGCTGATAAAGCAGATGTAACAGATGGAGCAGATGGAGCTGATGCACGCTGCAAGACATAGAGGACAAGAGAATGTGCAGAAGCGTACCTTACGACTAGTCAGTGTGGGCCCATAACCCTTTCTCAACCTGCCTGAGGCAACAATCTACAAAACGGGTTCCGAAATAATAGTTCCCACCGACCGCTCTTGGTATTTCAACGAAGAGATGATATCACCCCCAGAGCCAAGGTTCCACACTGAGCAGTTCATACGAGTCACTTCCTTGCACTTTGTCCTTAGTACCTGGTCACTTTTGCGCAAGGATCGAACTCTTGGGTTAGAATAACCAATGCTTCATCAGTGTCTACCTCTTGTATACAACTCTGTGAGGAGTCTCAAAGGTAAGAACTGTACTCAATGACAGGCAACTAACAGGTTCTTATAGTCCTAGAGCCAGCCTCTATCCTAGGCGTGAAGTGGCTCCTTGGATGAGCCACTTTGGGGGCAATGAAGATTGCGTTATCCCCCCTGCCTACATGGCATTCTTTGTGACTGCCAAGTGACTCCAACCACCTAGAAGGACCTTGGAATGTTTTGAGATTTCTCTTTAAGCCTTCCTATCCCCCTTTTGGTCACAAAGAAAATTAGTCACTTGGATGGGATTTGACCCAATAACCTCTCGCTTCAGAGACTAACTCTGGAATTCTAAGCCAGGAGTAGTTGTCCTATGTAGTATTTATTGGTTATACTATCCAGATTAGACAAAGGGGACTTGCTACAAAGGAGCAGTGCATGCCTTGTCTATATGAACCAGACTTAGGGGACTTACTTCAAAGGAGCATTGCATGCCTAGTCTGTCACGTACCTGTCCAAATGTAAGCCATGCACAAGGAGCATATCAGGTCAACACATGGTGCTCAGGATTCTTGGCGAGTACGATTGCGTTCTGGTTGTCGACGTGTATAAGAACTGAACTATGTGCTCCCATTTATCTTTGCCATGAGGCACTCAAGCCAAAGTGCTTCTTTGGCTCCAAAGCTGAGAGAGACGTACTCAGGTTTTGTGCTTTAGGTGGCCACGACCACGAGCTGATGAACGGACCATTCACGAAGAACACATGTCTAGAGATGGAATTGTGGTCCACGAGGTTTGAAGCCAAATGAGTGTGTATGTAGTCAACGATGTTGTTGTTGTTGCCATTGTAGGTGATATGGATATTGATAGTTCCAGCAAGGTAGTGAAAGATCTGCTTCACTCCCTTCTAGTGCGTAGGTCTACGGTTCGCCATGTGCTGTCTCAAAACGCTATCAGCCCGTGGAAGGTCCGGCCTAGCTGCAACCATCCGCTACCTGAAGCTGCCGGCGGCGCTCTGGTACTTGTGCCACTCAGCTATATCTTTTTCTCCATTGAAGCTCACAAGGTACTGCCGCGTCTCCAGCGGCGTACCGATGGGAGAACCACTCTATTCTCCCATGGCCTTAAGGAAGCGTCGCGTGCTTCGAAATAGAAATTGGCTGTGGTACTGCAGTACATGGATTTTGAGCTTAACAAGTATGACTACAACGTCTATTACGGCAATATGGTCATGAGGTCCTCATCATCATTGTCTATGTGGATAACATGCTCCTCCTTTCTAACAACATGTCTACCCTACAAAAGTTAAAGGAGGCCATCCAGGAGCGCTTGCACATGTTCGATCTCAGGAAGGGATCATACTTCCTTGGTATCCAGATGATGCCTAACTACAAATCACGCTCTCTCTTGCTGCAAAAGAACCGCTACATCAAGGATGTTTTGCAGTGGTTCGGCATGCAAACTAGCCTCGGGAAGAAGATGCACCACCATCGACTTCTCGAGCATGCAAACTAGCCTCGTGGCCATCTATGACAAACCCCTCCGGCTGCTGCATGTTGATTTCCTTCCAGCGACCATTCAAGAATATCGTCTTAACATCCATGTGGTTAAGAACAAAGTCCTGAGCTGCTTCATAAGAAAGAAGCGTACGCACACGGGCTACTTGGCAACATGGGCGAAAGTTTCTGTGTAATCGGTGCCCTCCTATTACGAGTAGCCCCTGGCAACCAGCCTCCCTGCTTTTCCAAGGTGCCATTTGCTCCACGCTTGTTCTTAAAAACACACTTACACTTGATCACCTTATGTTCTGGAGGACGCTCACTAAACTCTAACGTATTATTATTGAGTTACGGCTATGTTTCCTCTTGCACAGCTTGTACCCAATTTGCTGTATTTGGTGCAGCCATGGCCTCGTTCCACGACGTTGGCTCATTAGAGTCTGCTCCAACTGCGACGTTCATGTAATCTAGTTTTTAGAGCATCCACAAATGCCCACGCTCACCAGGCTTTTAGCGCACCCTCAGAGGGTACCTTCAACCTGGTACTAGAGTGCTAGCATGCAACAGGAATGGTGCTAGTGGCACAACTGCTGCTGCTAATGGTGGTGCATCTTCTTCCCTTGCTTCTACCAATGAGGTCACTCTATCAGCTATATAAGACATGGGAGAATAGAGTGGTTCTCCCACTGTCATAGTAGAGGAAGGTTCAAGAGAGGTCGGATCAGGGAGAATGTCTTCTCCCACTACTTCATTAGCTGCTAGTTCTAGTGCCTCTTTGTAGATGATGTAGGTGTCGATGTTACTGTCGTTGAAAATGATATCCCTGGAGATGATAACGTGGCCACTATCCCTTTTGTATAGACGATACGCGTTGCTTGCGATGTCATAGGAAATCATCAGCATATGTGTGATGTTAGCGTCCCATTTTTGCTGCTTCTCCTTGGGCACATGCATGTGCGCGAAGCTGCCAAATGCGCGAAGATGACCCAGGCTCATCTTCTTACCGAACCACGCCTCGTACGGTGTCATCTGCTCCAACACCTTGGTGGGATTCCGGTTCTTAATGTACACCACAGTATTCATTAGTTCAGCACCGCGCCAGCCGCCTACTCACCCTCTTGCACCGAGTCAAAAGTACCCTCTCATGGTGCGCTACAAGCCCAGTGAGAGCGGGCATTTTTGGATGTTCCAAAAACCAGATCAGATGAACGTCGCGATTGGAGCAGATTCAGACAAGCCAACGTCGTACAAGGAAGCCATGGCTATACCAAGTGCAACAGATTGGGCGTAAGCGCTGCAAGAGGACATACAGTCGCAGCTTGACAACGGTACGTTGGAGCTGACTGAGCATCTACCTGGATGCAGGCTAACAGAGTGCAAGCAGGTGTTCAAGAAGAAGAGGGGTGCATATGGCAAACTCAAAAAGTACAAGGCGAGGCTGGTCGCCAAGGGCTACTCGCAGCAAGAGGTTATCGCTTACATAGAAACCTTTGCCCCCGTTGCCAAGTTTTTCTCTATGCGTACGCTCCTTTCCTATGCAGCAGCGGACTTTGAGATCCATCACATGGACATTAAGACGGCGTTTTTGAATGTTGACATAGAGGAGGAGACTTACATGGAGCTGCCAAAGGAGTTCGTCATGGATGGCCAAGAGCACCTGGTTTGCAAGCTACAGAAGTTGCTGTACGACCTCAAGCAAGTGTCGTATGCTTGGAACCAGAAGTTGGATGCTGCGTTGCTCTGCATGGGGTTCGAGTGCGTGAGTGTGAATACAGCGTCTATTGCTAGCAGTATGGTCATGAGGTGCTCATCATCATCATCTATGTGGATGTCATGCTCCTCCTTTCCACGAGCATGTGTGTATTTGTAGGAGTTGAAGGAAAGCATGCACAAGTGCTTCCAGATGTCTGATCTTGGGAGGGCATCATACTTCCTTGGCATTCAGATTATGCATGATGGCAAATCACGCTCTCTCTCCCTGTAGTGGACCCGCTATATCAAGGATCTCTTCAATCGGTTCACGATGGTAGAGGTAAAATCCATGGGCACGCCACAAGAGACGCGGCATCAACTCATGAGCTTCAATGGAGAAGCGGATGCAGCTGAGCGGTAGAAGTACCAAAGCGCCATCAATAGTCTCCTCTAACTGATGGTGGCAACCAGGCCGGACCTTGAACAAGCTGTGGACATTCTAAGCCAACACATGGCAAACCTCGGACCTGAGCACCAGAAGGCTCTGAAGCGGATCTGCCGCTACCTTATTACAACCATCAATATCGGCATCACCTATAATGGCAATGACAAGAAGATCATCGGCTACACAGACAGAGATTGGGCTTGAAATCATGAATACCGCAAGTCCATCTTTGGTCATGTGTTCCTCATGAATGGTGGGGCCATCAGCTCGTGCAGCAAGCGGCAGGTGGTCGTGATGTTGGAACTGGAGAAGAGAGGGAGCCTTGGAGCAGCGAGCATGTGTGAATCGAAAGGCATCATTTGTGCTAGAGAATGGTTGTTGAATCACTCAAAATGATGGAGTACATATAGAGCTAGAGCTCGGGCAAGTCAGGCCTCTCACAAGCCACACCACTTAGACATGGAGGCTATGACTCATACACTAGAGTCCATAATCTCACACAAGGGAGGAAATCAGCCTAGCAATCAGGTTGACCACTCACACACAACCTAGAGAGAGGGAGAATGCTCTCATGGCACACTCCTAGTGGTCACGTTACCCAGAAACCCATGGAGAATCGCCATGTGTCCATGACTAGGACACAAGGGTCTCACCTCACCTAAGAAGTAAGGAAAGGTACCTTTATCCTAGTCAGCACACTCTGACAAGGCAGTCCTAAGACCAAGGACTTTTTTGGATATTTCTCCCATCAGGTCTTGACCCTGGACCTCTTGCCATTTTCTTTTCTCATGCTAAGGCATGGAGCCATCACCCATGGCTACCCAGAAATTCACGGTCCATGACCTCCAAAACTGAAAAAAAATCACATCTCCCAATCTGATCGTTGGATGGGCCTCAAACTTAGACCATAGAAGTTTTGCCACCTGATCTTTTCAATCGCAAAGTCGGATCGATGATCAGAGCACGCATCTGGTACTTTCCAGGAACTTGCTTCAGAGAACCTGAAACTGAGCCGGATGGCTCTTTTCCCAACAATCTCCCACTTTGCCGTAGTCACAGTGGGCTAAGTCCACATGCCTTCATGCAAAACTGCTGCTTCTCACGGGTCACTGGCTTGGTGCAGAAATAAGGGACCTTCTTGCTGCTTGGAGAAAACTCCAGGTTGATAGCACCCTCTTCTACCATGTGCCTGATGAAGTGATATGCGATGTCAATGTGCTTGGTACGTGCATGGTGCTCGGGATTCTTGGCAAGTGCAATTGCGCTCTGGTTGTCAGGCGCATAGGAACTAGAACTACTGCACTCCTAACCATCTCTGCCATGGGACGCTGAAGCCAAACTGCTTCCTTGGCTCCAAAGCTGAGAGAGACGTACTCAGCTTCCGTGCTTGAGCTGGACATGACCACCTGCCGCTTGCTGCACCAGCTGATGGCCCCACCATTCATGAAGAACACATGTCCACAGATAGACTTGCGGGTCTCATGATTTGAAGCCCAATCTGTATCTCTGTAGTCGATAATGCTGTTGTCGTTCCCGTTCTAGGTGATGCTGATGTTGATGATTCCGGCAGAGCAGCGGAAGATCCGCTTCACTGCCTTTTGGTACTCAGGTCCGGGGTTTGCAATGTACTGGCTCAGAGCACTAAAAGCCTGAGCGAGGTCTGGCCTGGTTGCCACCATCAGGTACATGAGATTGCCGACGGTGCTCTGGTACTTTTGCCGCTCAGTTGCATTTGGTTCTCCATTGAAACTCACGAGGTACTGCTGCGTCTCCAGCGGTGTGCCGATGGGTTGTGCCTCTGCCATGCCAAACTGCTGCAAAACATCCTTGACGTAGCAGCTCTAGTGCAGCGAGAGAGAGCGTGACTTGTGGTCACGCGTGATTTGGATAGTGAGGAAGTATGATGCATTCCCGAGATCAGACATCTGGAAGCGCTCCTGCATGGCTTCCTTGAACTCCTGTAGTATAGGCATGCTATTGCAAAAGAGGAGTATGTCATCCACATAGACGATGATGATGAGCACCTCATGACCATGCTGCTAGCGATAGACGATGTAGTCATACTCACTGTGCTCAAACCCTATGCACTGCAATGCCGCATCCAACTTCTGATTCCAAGCACGCGACGCTTGTTTGAGGCTGTATTACGACTTTTGCAGCTTGCAAACCAGGTGCTCCTGGCCATCTATGACGAACCCCTCCGATTGCTCCATGTAGATCTCCTCCTCCAAGTCACCCTTCAAGAATGCCGTCTTGACATCCATGTGGTGAACCTTGAAGTCCTTAACTACTGCATAAGAAAGGAGCGTACGCACAAAGGCAAACTTTACAACAGGGGTAAGAACTTATGTGTAGTCCATGCCCTCTTACTAGGAGTAGCCCTTGGCGACCAGCCTCGCCTTGTACTTTTCCATATTACCATCTGCACCCCTCTTCTTCTTGAACTCCCATTTGCACTTGATCACCTTACGTCTCGGTGGACACTCAGTCAGCTCCCACGTGCCATTTTCCAGCTGTGACAGTATCTCCTGTTGCAGCGCTTGCGCCCAATCTGCTGCATCCGGTGCAGCCATGGCCTCCTTGTATGACGTTGGCTCATCTGAATCTGCTGCAATTGCTACGTTCATCTGTTCTTGTTTTTGCATCATCCAGAAATGAGCACGCTCACTAGGCTTGTAACACACCTTAAGAGGGTACCTGTGACCTGGTGTTGAAGCGTTAGTTGGCGGCTGGCGCGGTGGTACTGGTACAACTGCTGCTGCCGGTGGTGCTACATCTCCCTCCTTTACTTTTGCCAAAGAGGCTGTTGTATCTGCTGCATCAGACATGGGAGAGTAGAGTGATTCTCCCACTGTCATGGTAGACGAAGGATCAGGAGAGACTGGGTCAAGAAGGATTTCTACTCCTACTGTTGTGAGCTAGTGGTTCTGCTCCCTCTTCACAGACAATTTTGGTGCCGATGACGTTACTCTTGTTGAAGACAACGTCCCTAAAGATGATGACGTGGCCTGTATCCCTTTCATAGAGGCGATACGCCCTGCTTGCCACGTCGTAGCCAATCATCAGCAGCTGCGCACTCTTTGCGTCCGATTGCCGCCGCTTCTCCTTTGGCACGTGCATGTGCGCCAGGCTGCTAAATGCTCCGAGATGACCCACGCTCATTTTCTTGCCAAACCACGCCTCGTACGGTGTCATTGCCTCAAGCACCTTAGTTGGACTACGGTTGTTGATGCAGACTTTAGTACTCACGGTTTCAGTCCAGAAGTCGTAGGTCAACCAAGCCACATGCAGCATAGAGCGCAGGGACTCCACTATGGTACGGTTAGCGTATTTGCTAGACCATTCTGTTGCGGTGAGTACGGCGCGCTACGCTGCGCCTTGATGCCAGCTGCTTTGAGGTAGTCCTGGAACTCCTTGCTCAGGTACTCTCCACCGCAATTGCTGCGTGGCGCCTTGATCTTCTTACCAGTCTGGTTCTCCACGATGGCCTTGAACTCCTTGAACCTTTCAAAGCACTAGTCCTTGGAAGGAAGGGAGTGGACAGTAGTGTAACAGCTGAAATCATCAATGAAGGTCAGGAAATACCTAGAGCCTCCAAATCCCTAAGTTTGCATCGGTCCGCACAAGTCCGTGTGGACCAGCTCCAACACCTCCTTTGCACGCTCCCTTGCTCCAGAGAACGCGTCCGGGTGCTGCTTCCCCTCCAAAGAGCTGATGCACAACTGCTGCTCAGAGTTAGAGATGGTAGGCAGGTCACGCACCATCTTGTTTGCTTGAAGCTACCACAAAGCGGGCATGCCGATGTGGCAGTAGCCCGCATGCCAGATTTTGCCATCCGTCGCCTGCACCACTATTGTAAGAATCTGCTCACGCGGGATCCTGGTCCTCCAACAGGCGGTACATGTCGCCCTCCTTCATCGACCTGGCCGATTCCTCTCCTGTATCCTTATTGAGGATGTAGCCATTGTCATCATCGAAGACCACGCGCAGTCCTGTGTTGTAAGAAAGGAGACTAAGAGGAGGTTGAATGCAGCATCAGGTACATACAGCACGCCATAGAATACTCCTATTTCAATGCCACGTGGAGTCTCCAACCACATCTTCACAGTCCCAATCCCCTCAGCATACACCACCCGATCATCATCCATAGCGATACGACGGTGAGGTATGCACAGCAGATGAGTAAACCACTCCTTGTCATGTGTGAGGCTCTTTGTACACCCCGAGTCCTTGTACCATGCGAGATCCGCCTTCCGCACCTGCGACATGTCAGACTTTGCCATGAAGAGACGGTCGCGTACCTCCTTGGCCACACTCATGTTGCCAAAGAGGCGCACACCAGCCTGGTTTTGCTGTTGCTGCTGCTAGTGATGCTGTTGTGAGTGTTGCTGCTGCGAGTGCTGCTTTTGCTGTTGTTGCTGCGATGACTATTGCAGTTACTGCTCCTTCTGGTCCCTCTTGAGCTTTTTGTAGTGTCCCTCTTTCTGGCAGTAGTGGTATTTGCCTTTCTTTCTGCCTTTCTACTACCCTGACTGTTGCTGCTGCTGTTGCTTGTTGCGTGAGCTTGTGGCCACAAAAGTTACTTCACTGTTGCCGCCGCCATTGCGCTTTGCTGCATTGCGACACAATTGCACCTGGACCAGGTATGTGCAGATGAAGTTGAGATTGAGAGTGGATTGGCACTCTAGGTGTCTCGCACCGAGTCGTAGCTGGTTGGGAGTCTCCTTCCCAAGAGGAGGATGAAGCGCGTTTCTTCCACAGGGTTGCCGGCCGCTCTCAGTTACTTCGCCAGCTCCTTTGCCCTATCAAGATACGCCTCCATCCCTTCGCCACCCTGTATTTTCAGCTCCATCATCTTTCCTCCAAAAACATGAGGAATGCAGGATCCTTGCTCTCATACTTGTTGCACAACGTGTTCCACCCCTCTTTTGTAGTACCCTTGTCAATCACGTACTGAAGATGCGGGTTGGAGATGGTGTTGACAAGCAACCTGTAGGCCTGCCTGTCCTTCTTCCACACCTCATATACCGCTGGTACAACTACAGAAGAACCCGCACCAGCTGCACCCTTTTGAAAAGTCTTCCCCGCAACCACCTGCGCTACGGTGATGCCTTTGAACTGTGGAACTGGAGTCGGCTCGTCGCTGCTCACCACCTCCCAGAAGCCCCTCTCCTCTAAAAGGAGGTGGGTACGAATCTTCCTAAATGTGAAGTAGGCGCATCCCTCCATCATCTCCAAAGGCTGGGCTACTGTCACAACGCCAGCTGCTACCATTTTGAGCCTTGATGATGCTTAGCGTTGCTCTAGGATGGCGCCACTACCCCTGCTTCTGCTATTGCTTCCGCCAGAAATCTGTCTGACGAAAAATGGACTTTAGATGCCAGCAAACTGGGAATTTTGAAAAACGAAGCCCACGAGTGGAAGCTCAAAAACTCCGCTCAAAAACTTTCAGATCAAACCACAAAATAGGGTCATCAACAGGGGATGTTGAAAGATACGCCTCTTTGAAAATAGGGTATGCTTCTGCTCGTACTCCAACTCAGACCAGCCTGCTTGTAAATGGCATTTCTCCTAAACGAATCTACGGAATGCAAATATTTTTACACAAGTTAAAAGCTTTGGAAAAATACTACAATTCACATGTACCACTTTTTAAATTGGACAAAGAAACGAGAGAGTTATGGTCATCACAAGGCCATAGTCTTACTCTTAGAGAAGAGTGTAGCCCTAGCCGACCTCCTTTTCAGCATGACTTTCAATGCAACAGTTGGATCTTCGCGATTTTGAGCTTGTTGGAAAGCTCATCTCTTGAACTTGAGCATCCTGTGGTGGATCGTCAAATCTGGTGAAGGTTTCATCCCAACCCGTCTCTCTCACAATGACGGCCTGTGCTGGCTGAAAGTGGTAGAACTTGGCTCTGATACAAAATGTTGGAATGAGGGAGAGCCTTGGAGCAGCAACATGTGTGATTGGAAGGGCATCACTTGTGCTGAAGAATGGTTGTTGAATCACTCAAAATGATGGAGTACATATAGAGCTAGAGCTTGGGCAAGTCAGCCCTCTCACAAGCCACACCACTTAGCCATGGAGGCTAAGGCTCACACACTAGAGTCCATAATC
>SZWC01001103.1:233658-315497 GCA_023375785.1 Penium margaritaceum
AACCTGGTTTGTAAGCTATAGTGTCATTGTACGGTGTCAAGCAAGTATCGTGTGCTTCGAAGCAGAAGTTGGATGTGCCATTGCACTGTATCAGATTTGAGCGTCACAAGTGTGATTGTAGCATCTATCGTTAGCTGCATGGTCATGAGGTGTTCATCATCATTGTCTCTGTTGATGACATGTTCCTCCTTTCCAACAGTATGTGTGCATGGAAGGAGATCAAGGAGGTTATGCAAGGACGACTTCTAGAGATGTGTTCTCAGGGAAGCGCCATACCTTGTTGGCATCTAGATCATGCGTAACCGTAAATCATACTCTCTTTTATTGCAATGGAGGTTTATGTTAAGGATGTCTTGCAACTGTTGGTATATCAGGGGCCAAACCCATCGGTACGCCGTTGAAGACGTAGTAGTACCTCGAGAGTTTCAATGGAGAATCAGATGTAACTAAGCCGTGGAAGAACCAGACTGCCGTCTGTAGTCTCATGTACTTGATGGTAGCAACCAGGCCAGATCTCGCACATGCTGTAAGGGTTGTAAGCTAGTACATGGCTAATCTTGGACCTCAGTACCAAAAAGGGGTGAAACAGATCTTCCGCTACCTTGCTAGAACCATTAACATCGGCATCACCTACGACAATGACAACCGCATCATCGACTAATAGACACAAATTGGCTTTCAAGCCCTTAGGACCGGAATTCCACCTATGGAAATGTGTTCCTCATGAATGGCGAGGCCATGAGCTGGTGCAGCTAGTGGCAAGTGGTTATGGCCTCCTCAAGCACGAAAGCAACAAATGTCTCTCTCAGCTTTGGAGCCAATAGGTAGTAGTTTGGCTTCAGCGTTTAATGTCAAAGATGCGTGGGACTAAAGGAATTCCATTTCCCATGCATGTCAACTTTGAGAGCGCAATCATACTCGCCAACAAGCCCAAGTATCATGTTCGTACCAAACACAATGACATCGTCTATTTCTTCATCAAATACATGGTACGCAAAAGTGCTATCAAGCTAGAGTTTACTCCAACAAGCAAGCAGGTCGCTGATTTTTATACCAAGCCAGTACCCCGTGAGAATAAGAGTTTTGCATGATGGTATGAGAAGCATCCTAGTGTGACAGTAGGAAATTGGGAGATTATTGGCAAAAGAGCCATCCAGCTCAATTTTAAGTACACGTGAGCAACTTCCAGGATACAACAAGATGAATACTTGGATTGTAATTTTGACTTTACCATTGATAAGATAAGGTGGCAATATGTCTACGGTCCAAGTTTGAGGCCAATCTAACGATATGATAGGGAGGTATAAACTGTTGACGTTTCCAAGGTTATGGACTGTCGATGTCGGGACGACAATGGGAAACGGCTTCATGCCTTCGCCTAAGAAAAGAAAAAGACAACAGGTTGTTGACCTGATATGCTCCATGTCCATAGCTGATATTTGGACAAGCACACGACAGATTAGGCATGTACCGCTCCCTGGGAGTTTGTCCCCTAAATCGGGTCCAGATAGACAAGGTATGCACACCTCCTTTGGATCAAATCCCCTTGGTGCAAAGTAGATAGTTACCAGCAAACACTACCTAGGAAAACTTCTTGTCGCTAAAATGTTCGAGAGTTTATCACTAGAGTANTCCATAGCTGATATTTGGACAAGCACACGACAGATTAGGCATGTACCGCTCCCTGGGAGTTTGTCCCCTAAATCGGGTCCAGATAGACAAGGTATGCACACCTCCTTTGGATCAAATCCCCTTGGTGCAAAGTAGATAGTTACCAGCAAACACTACCTAGGAAAACTTCTTGTCGCTAAAATGTTCGAGAGTTTATCACTAGAGTAAGAGGTCACTGTGTCAAATCCTAGCTTGGTGACTAATTTTCTTTGTGACTAAAAGGGAGACAAGAAGGTTCCAAGAGACATCTTAGAACATTCCAAGGTCCTTCCTTTTGGCTAGCGCCAATGGCAGTCATAGGGAGAGCCATATAGGCAGGGGGATGATGCAATCCACATTGTCCCCAAGGTAGCTTATCCAAGGAGCCACTTTGCACCTAGGCTAGAGGCTTGCTATGGAACGATAATAGCTGTCAGTTGCCTATCATTGAGTACAATTTTTACCTTTGAGAGTCCTAACGGACTTGTCTACGAGAGGGAGCCATAAAAGAAGCATTGGTTGGTCTAAGTCTCAAGAATTCGCTCCTCATGCGAAAGTGACCATGTGATAAGGACATAGTATAAGAAAGTAAGTCGCATGATCTACTCAGTGTAGAACCTTGGCTCTCACAGTGATATTATCTTTTGGTTGCAATACCAATAATGGTCGACGGAAATAATTGTGTCGGAACCAGTGTTCTAGACCGTCGTCTTCGGGAGGATGACAGAGGTCGAGGATCAAGACCTGATGGGAGAAATATCCAAAAAGGTCATAGATTCTTGGGTTGCGTTGTCAGAGTGAGCTGACTAGGATGAACCTATCTTATGTCTTAGTCATGGACATATCGCGTCTTTCCATGAGATTATGGGTTATGTGACCACGAAGAGTGAGCTACGAGAGCATTCACTAGCTCTCTAGGTTGTGTATGAGTGGTCCGCCTGATTGCTATGCTGATGTCCTCTCTTGTATGAGACTGTGGACTCTAGTGTTTGAGCCTTAGCCTCCATGGGTAAGTGATGGATTTCCTTATAGGCTAATTTCCTCATATTTTGGAAGATGTTTATACGTCTCCTCTTCAAAGAATTGGACTTGTAGGAATGGATGAGTAACGACAGGCCAGCTATTTGTTCTATAGGCAAAATTCCTCATCACAGCAAAAGTAGTGGTAGAAAAGATGCCGCAAATAGATTCATCTTGTGCAACATCATCTCAAAGTGCAACTGTGGCATACAAGGAGCGGAAAGAGAATGAAAGACATGCGTAGTTGGTGGGATGTGTTGTACAAGAAACATGAGAGTAAGGACCTTAGATTTATCATACTTTTGGAAAAGAAGAAAATGACATTGAAAATTCAGAGTTGTGAAAGGATCCAATCTTACTTTGATAGGGCAACAAATCTGGGAAAGAAGTAAAATATAGCCAAAAATCTTGTGGAAGAGACGTGCTTAATCCTCCTCTTACTATGGGATATTCTGGCAAGCTACAACACAATGTAAGAGACGTAAGGATACCAGTTTACTCTTGACCTTGACCTTGTTCGCACGTACCTGTTTTGCATACCAACCACACAATAATACATGAAATCGTAATGGCGGTAGGAATAGTAGAGTACCTTTTATGGTAACGGGATCACACAACCACTAGTAGCAACAATGTGGATACTCAAGCGCCAACAAGAAAGACTAGTTCCACTGCGGTGTGAAACAAATACACTTTGAGAAATTTCAAGATTGACCAAAAAGAGCAATAACAATTGAAGCAAAAGCAGCAAGCTCCATATCACTAGCAACAGTCAAATGAGCAACACCAACAAGAGTAGGGGAACCATGCTCGACTAGGAAATTTTAGCAATATGAATATGGGCAAAGACGTATGCTACCACCTATTCATGGTAAAGTCTTTTATGTCAATGGTGGAAAAAGTAGACTTGGCATGGTACACATACAAGAGTTTGATGTACCATAAGGAGTGGTTTTTATCATTGTCCATTCTTCTTTGCCCTATTGTTGTTGATAACGATAACATAGTATATGTTTTAGAGAAAGGGAGTATGGATATGTGGTTAGAGACCCTCCATGGTATTGACATTGCCGTGTCCTATTGTAATCTATATGTACGTGATGCTACTTTCAACCTTCTCTTAGTCTCCTGTTCTACCAATTACAGACAGCACAACATCTTTGATAATGACTTTGACTACACCCTCGACAAGTGTATAAGAGAGGAGTTAGCTAGGAGAGTAAAATGGACAAAACATAGTGCTTATTGGGGATAACTATAATGGTGCATGAGCAGAGCGTTGCGATAGAGGTATAGGGAATAAAAGGTGATATATTCTACACGTACTATGGCAATATTGGCATGCACGCTTTGTAGTAACTCTAAGAAAAAAACGTGGTACATGAGTTACCTGTGATCTCCAACTTTCAATACAAGTTATGAATCCGCTGTTTGAAAGGAAAACACAATCACAAGGTATTTTTAGTGTCATTCTTGAGTTACATCGCTCGAGGCTCCGGTGTAGCAACCAGCGCCGAAAAAATGGCACCTGCCAACTGTCTAAGGGAATTTCACCTAAGGATCACAACCCCCAAGGAATTAAGTATGCCTCTAGTGAGACCTAGTTACCTAGGTGTTTTCGCTCAAGGTCTTAGGGGCTCCCGCCCTCAAAGCATTATTCTTCCTTAGCGTGAAAATCCAACAAAGTAAGTCGGCACTATGACAGAAACAAGATTGCAACTACCTTAGCATATTATATCAAGCCCAGTCTCAAGCAAACAGCTCATACAAGAGACATAAAATGAAAGAGTAGTTTAGACAATGACAAGTACAAGACATAAATAGCTGAGTAGTGCTTTTTGCAATTGAAGCGCGCGGCCTTAGCCGATGGCACTCCTAAATTAAGAGGTCATCTCCTCAATCAAGGAAGACATCTCCTGATCCAAGGCACATCTTGCATCTTCCAATCTGATCCTTGGATCAGCTCAAAACTTGGACGGTTGACATTTTGAGACCTGCTCTTTCCATTGATACGGTTAAAGTGTCAATCTGAATAGCCATTATCAGAAATCCAAGGGACTTATCCTTGAACAAGGACAGTGCATGCGTGGTCCGTTGGAGCGGACCCAGTAGATTTGTTCCACATGACAAGTGCATTCCTGGTTGGTCCACTACTTATTAATTGTAGAGACTAGTGGCAAAGGAGTATTCAAATAACAACAATCTCTCCCTTGCACCTCTGGCCACTTGTCCTTTACTCAATCTTCGTCACTTGCACTCTTCATGCCGATACTATGTCATCCTATGAGGAGGATTTCTTGGTCAAGGGGTTGTGTCAACATGTCTGCCGATAGAGCTTGGACGCAACATGCTCATACTCTTCCACACCCTTAGCGACCAGGTTGCGACTATAGTGGTACCACACTTTGATATGTTTAGTCCTCCGCGTCAAGGTACCATTTTCAGACATATCAATGGCAGACTTGCTGTCTACTTTGACCATCTTGCGACCGATTGAGGTACTTGTATCTCTTGGAGCAGGCTATAGAGCCACATTATTTCCTTGTACGCTTGTGCTAGAGCGATATACTCTGCTTTGGCTGTGGAGATACGGTCTTGTGCCTCGCCCATGACACGGCTCCTATATTGAAGATGCACACATAGCCTGACGTGAACTTGCGATTGTTGATATTCTCGGCTCATTGTGCATTGGTGTCCACCATGAGCCATAAGGATTCCAACTGTGGGATCCCACCGTACTGAATGCCTAGGTGTCGTATGCCCTTCAAGTAGTGGAAGATCCGCTTCACTACTTGCCAGTGTTGTGGCCCACGATTGGCCCCATACCTGCTTACTTGTCCCACAACATGGCAGATTCTAGGGCGAGTCGCGGCCATAGCATACATAAGATTGCCTTCGGCAAATTGATATAAGACAACTGCCATGTCCACCTGCTTTGCTTTGTTGGTAGGGGCAGCAACTGAGGTTAGGATACAATCTCTTGCCATGGGAGTACTGATGAGTTTCCTGTCCTCCATGTCATACCGCTTCAGAACATCGTCAATGTATTTGGTCTGGCTGAGCCTGATGGTACCGGCAAAACGATCTCGCGTGACAATGATGCCTAGGTTGTGCTCAAGAGGTCCTGGATCTTTCATTTTGAACCGGTTGCTCAGTTTGGTCTTGATGTTCTTCTGCAGCTTTGTCCATGATGCACAGATGATGAGGTCATCGACAAAAAGAGCTACCTAGACAAGGCTTTCCTCATCCTCTCGTAGGTATACACTGAGGTTCTTCTCGTAGTGACCGTACTTTTACCCCTCTTTGAAGCCGTCCATCTCCTAGTACAAGCACGTCATAGCCTGTTTTAGTCCATACAAAGAATTTGCAAGCTAGCAAATATTTCCGGATGGTGCATTGAACCGCTTTAGTTACCTCCATCCGAATCTCTTTATCAAGCTTTCTGAACAATAAGGCGGTCTTGATATCCATCTAGTTAACCTCCAAGGTCTTGGCTGCTGCTATTGCGACGAGAGATCAGATTCTTGCAAAGGTGAGAACTGGCACATGCATCTCATTGTACTCACTTACCGGCCACTACGCAAAACCCTTGGCCACGAGTCACGCCTTGTGGCGGTCGATAGTCCTATCCTACTTCATCGTCTTGACCATGACCCACCTCCATCCTATAACGTGGGTGCTAGCGGGCCGTTCTACCAGCTTCCATGTCCTGTTCTCCTTGTGCAAGACGATCTTGCTTTGGATGGGAGCCTTCCACAAAGCCCCATCCGATAGAGCAAGTGTTTGTGCCATTGTAGACTCTCCCTGAGCACAAAGGCATGACTCAACCCAGTCTAGTATCGTACTGTCGTGGCCGGACAGATAAGCACAACTCTGCCTTACTGCCTGTTGTTGAGACGGCTACTACTGTTGTTGCTGCTCCAATTTTCTCAACACAATGTCTCCTTTGGTGGAAGAGTCCTCATTATCAGAAGAGTAGGAATCTAAATCAACGTCAAAGTCCTCTATTGTGGCTCTCCTTGAAGCTACTACTTTTCTTACCTCAATTGCCTTGTTGATGATCCACCCTTGTTGTCCCTCATCTCCTGCACCTAGTAAATCCAGTCATGCACGCGGTTTGCATAACGGCTCATCCTTGAAGTGTTACTCTGTTCCTCCTACAAGGTTGTTGAGTTCACGTCCTTAGTATAAATCACTTTCTTGCCTTGTATGTCATACAGCTTGTAAGAGCGTTGGATACTGTCGTACCCCAAGAGCTGACGTTTCTTGGCTTGCGGATCTAACTTAATGGCATCCTCCTTCGTCAACTTCCTGGCATAGGCCTTGTAGCCAAATCATCGCAGCTATGAGACATGTGACATTTTACCCATCCATGCCGGTTGTGGGAACATCGGCTGTAACTTCCTTCACCCCTTTCCTCGAAAGGTGATGCTGTTGTGAGGTAGATGATGTAGGCCGCAACCCTAGTACTCTCAGTCCTAAACGTTCGTGGCATCTTTGCTTCATCCAACATTCTTCTTATTATCCCAAGTATGGTTTTCTTGAACCATTCAGCGATACCACTGTTCTCGAATAATTCACGTATCGTACTCTCTTGTCGTATCCCCTCCACTACTAGCCAGTCCTACTTGAGATAGGAGCCATCCCACTCAGTTCCAGGTCCACAAGAGCAAGTTCCAAGAAACTACAAAATGCTTCCTCTAATGGCCAATCTGACTTCACCATTGGAAAGATCAGATGGTAAAATGTCTATAGTCCAAGTTTCAAGCCGATCGAACAGTCGGATAAGGAGATGAATTCTCAAAGTTTTCACGGTCATCGACCGTCCATATCTGGGTAACCATGGACGATGGCTCCATGTTTTAGCCTGAGAAAAGAAAAAGGCAAGAGGTCCAGGGTCAAGACCTGATGGGATAAATATCCAAAAAAGTCCTAAATTCTTGGATTGCCTTATCACATTGTGCTGACTAGCAAAAAAGTATCTCTCCTAAGTTTCTAGGTGAGGTGAGATCCTTGTGCACTAGGCATGGACACATAGCGATTCTCTATGGGATGGTGGATTATGTGACCTCCATGAGAGTACCAGGGGAGCATTTTGTAGCTCTCTAGGTTATGTGTGAATGGTCAGGCTGATTGCGAGGCTGAATTCCTCTCTAGTGTGTGAGCCTTAGCCTCCATGGCTAAGTGGTGTGGCTTATGAGAGGGCTAACTTGCCAAAGCTCTAGCTCTATGTGTACTTCATTGTTTTGAGTTATTGAATAACCATTCTTTTGCACAATTCATGTCATTTCCATCCCACATATTTGCTGCTCCAAGGCTCTCTCTCTCCTCCGGTTCCAACACTTGGTATTATAGCCAGGTTCTACTACTTTCCGCTAGCACAGACCGTCACTTTGAGAGTGATGGGTTAGCATAAAACCACCAGAGAATTTGAAGATCCATTACTGGATCTTCAAGTCAAATAGAAAAGCTTTCCAAAGAGATCAAGGTGGTGAAGATCGAACGCTGGGACTAAGATTTATACTCAAAACAAGGTGTGGGAGTGCTACATTCTTCTGTATCGGTAAGACCATTCCTTTGTGATAACCATAACTATATTATTTCTTTGTCAAGTTTAATAAGTAGCACATGAAAATTGAGTATTTTTCCTACGCTTTCCTTCGGTGTAAAACTATTTACATTCCATTGGTACATTTAGGAGAAACGCGATTTACAAGGTGGCTGGTGTGAGCTGGAGTAGGAGCGGCATACCCTATTTTCAAAAGGTATATCTTTGAAAACCCCTCATTGACCACCGTATTTTATAGGTCGATCTGATATCTTTTGATCTTAAGTTTTCGGTGGTAGGCTGATTTTTTCCAAATTTCTAGTCCTTTGGCCTCTAGAGTTCATTTTCTGTGAGACATGTTTCTAGCACAAAGAACAAAAGAAGCAGGGCTAGCGCTGTCACTCAAGGGCATCATTGAGCATTACTAAAGCTCAAAATGGCAGCATCAGGCATGGTAGCAGCAGCCTTACCCTTTGAGAGGTTGGAAGAAGGCGCCAACTTCTTGTTTTGGAAGATTCGTACCTCTTTTTTGAGGAGTGGGGCTTCTTGGATGTAGTGAGCGGCGCCGAGGGCACTCTTCTTCCACAGGCAAAAAATGTCACTGTAACGGAGGTAGTGGTAGGGAAGATGTTGGAGAAAGGTGTAGCAAATACAAGTTCATCTAGAAGTGCAGGAATAGCATAGAAGGAGAAGAAGAAAAGGGACAAGGAACCTAATGGCTACTTGTCAATACCATCTCCAACCCGCTTCTGTACCTGAGTGACAAGGTTACCAGAAAAGAAGGGTGAGAGACGATGTGTAAGAAGTATGATTGCAAGGATACTGCATTCCTCATGGTTTTGGAGTAGAAGATGATGGTATTGAAAATGCATGATGTTGAAGGTATGGAGGCATACAAGGACAGGACAACTGAGCTTTCAAAGTGGCTCAAAGTAACCAGCAACGCTATGGAAGATGTCAACCTGCCTGAGGCGATGGCCAAAAAATGGGTTTCGACAAAATGGTCTGCGTCGATCGCTCTTGGAATTGTAACCAAGAGATGATGATATCACCTTCAAAGCCAACATTCTACACTGAGCAGTTCATAGGAATCATTTCCTTACACTGTGTCCTTAGCACCTGGTCATTTTTGCATGAGGAGCTAACTCATAGGGCTTAGACCAATCTATGCTTCTTTAGTGTCTGTCTCTGGAGGAGATCTCTCTTAGGAGTCTCAAAGGTAAGAAATATACTCAATGACAGGCAATTGACAGGTTCTTATAGTCCTAGAGCGAGCCTCTAGCCTAAGCGTGCAATGGGTCCTTTGATGAGCCACCTAAGAGGCAATCTGAATTGCTTTGATTCCCCCTGCCTACATGGTGCTCCTTGCGACCACCAAGTGTTGACCTGATAGGCTCCTTGTCCATGGCTGATATTTGGACAGGCATACGACTGACTAGGCATACATTGCTACATTAGAGTAAGTCCCCTAAATCTGGTCTAGATAGAAAAGGCATGTAATCCTCTATTGGACCAAGTACCCTTGGTCTAAACTGGATAGCATAGCCAGCAAACACTACCTAGGATAACTCCTTGTATTTTAGACATTCCAAAGTCTGTCTCTGGAGCGAGAGAACACAAGGTCAAATCCTAGCTTAGTGACTAACTTTCTTTGTGACCAAAAGAGGGACAGGAAGGTTCTAAGAGATGTCTTAGAACATTCCAAGGTCTTTTGTGGTGGCTGGCACCACTTAGCGGCCACAAGAAGCGCCATATAGGCAGGGGGGATGATGTTATCCAGATAGCCCCCAAAGTGGCTTATCCAAGGACTTACTACGTACCTAGTCTAGAGGCTGGCTCTAGGATAATAAGAACATGTCAGTTGCCTATGATTGAGTACAATTCTTATCTTTGAGACTCCTTACAAAGTTGTGACCTAGAGGCAGACATTAAAGAAGCATCGGTTGGTCTAAGCTCTAGGAGTTCGCTCCTCGCGCGACAGTGACTACGTGCTTAGGACACAGTGTAAGGAAGTGATCCCTATGAATTGCTCAGTGTAGAATCTTGTCTCTGAAGGTGATATCATCTCTTGATTCCAATACCAACAGAAGTCGACGGGAACCATTGTATTAGAATCCGTTCTCTAGACCGTTGCTTGAGGCAAGTTACCACCAAGTTGCGCCAACTACCACGATGGACCTTGGAATGTTCTAAGATGTCTCTTAGAACTATCCAGTCCCCTTTTTGGTCACAAAGAGATTCAGTCACTGGGCTCAGATTTGACCCAGTGACCTCTCGCTCCAGAGAGTAACTGTGGAACGTCTCACTCACAAAGAGTTGTCTTAGGTAGTGTTTGCTGGCTATACTTTGCATTTTAGACCAAGGGGACTTGCTCGAAAGGAGCAATGCATGCCTTGTCTATCTGGACCAGACTTTACAGACTTACTCCAACAGAGTAGTCCATGCCAAGACTGTCTTGTCACTGTCTTAAAGTCAGCCATGGACTGTTGGGAAAGGAGCCATCCGGCTCAGTTTCAGGTCCACAAGAGCAAGTTTCAGGAAAGTACCAAATACCTGCTCCGCTCGTCAACCTGACTTCACCTATAGAAAGATCAGGTGGCAAAATATCTACGGTCAAAGTTTGAGGCCGATCCAACGGTCGGATTGGGAGATATGAATTTTCAAAGTATTCATGGTCATCGACTGCCGATATCCGGGTGCCCATGGGCGATGGCTGCATGCCTTAGCCTGAGAAAGGAAAAAGGCAAGAGATCCAGGGTCAAGACCTGATGGGAGAAATATCCAAAAAGATCCTAGATTCTTCGGTTACCTTGTCAAAGTGTGCTGACTAGGAAAAAGGTACCTCTCTTTACTTTTTAGTTGAGGTGAGATCCTTGTGTGCTAGCCAAGGACACATGGCGATTCTCCATGGGATTGTGGGTTATGTGATCACTAGGAGTATGCCATGATGCATTCTCTGGTTCTCTAGGTCGTGTGTGAGTGGTCACCCTGATTGCTAGGCTGTTGACTTCCCTTATGTGAGATTATGGACTCTAGTGTATGAGCCTTAGCCTCCATGGCTAAGTGGGGTGGTTTGTGAGAGGGCTTACTTTCCCAAGCTCTAGCTCTATATGTACTCCATCATTTTGAGTGATTCAACAACCATTCTTTAGTACAAGGGATGCCCTCCCAATCACACATGGTCGCTGCTCCAAAGCTCCCTCTCTCCTCCAGATCCAATATTTGATATCACAGCCAAATTTTGCCACTTTTGGCCAGCATACGCCGTCACTTTGAAAGTGACAGGTTAGGGTCTAACCTTCACCAGATTTCACAACTGACCACAAGATCTTCAAGTTCAAGAGACAAGCTTTGTAAGGAGCCCATGATTACGAAGATCTAACCGTCGGAAGAAGAGTTATGCCCAAAACGAGATCGGCCAGGGCTACACTCTTCTCTACGAGTAAGAGTGTCGCCTTGTGATGGCCATAACTCTCTCATTTCTTTGTCAAATTTAAAATGTCGCACAGGCGAATTCTATTATTTTTCCTAAGCTTTCTATTGGTGCAAAAATATTTGTATTCCATTGATTTGTTTGGGAGAAACACTGGCTAGTCTGAGTTGGAGTAGGACCATAAGCATACCCTGTTTTCAAGAGGGCATATCTTTTATAATCCCCTGTTGATGACCCTGTTTTATGGGTGGATCTGAAATGTTTTGGGCTGAAGTTTCCAGTGGTAGACTACGTTTCTCAAAATGCCTAGTGTGCTTGTATCTAAAGTCCATTTTTTGTCAGACAGATTTTTGGCAGAAGCTGCAGCAAAAGCATGGGTAGCGCCGCCATCCGAAGGGAGCGCTGAGCATCACCAAGGCTCAAAATGGCAGCAGCTGGCGTTTTGATAGTAGCCTAGCCTTTAGAGAGGCTGGAAGGATGCGCCAACTTTACGTTTTGGAAGATCCGTACCCGCCTCCTTTTGGAGGAGAGGGGCTTGTGGGAGATAATGAGCGGCGACGTACCGACTCCAGTTCCACAGGCAAAAAGCATCACCGTAGTGTAGGTGGTGGCGAGGAAGATTCCGCAAAAGGATGTAGTTGATGCGGGTTCTTCTGGAGCTGTACGAGCGGTGTATGAGGAGTGGAAGAAGGGCAGGCAGGCCTACAGGTTGCTTGTCAACACCATCTCCAACATGCATCTTTAGTACGTGAGTGACAAGGCTACTGCCAAGGAGGGATGAGACACGTTCTGCAAGAAGTATGAGAGCAAAGATTCTGCATTCCTCATGCTTTTGGAGGAAAAGATGATGGCAAGGAAAATACAGGGTGGTGAACGGATGGAGGCATACCTGGAAAGGGCAAAGGAGCTAGCGAAGTAGCAAAGAGCGGCTGGCAACCCTGTCAAAGAGACGCGCTTCATCCTCCTCTTGCTGAGGGGACTCCCAACCAGCTACAATACAGTACGAGAGAAGTTGGAGTGCCAGCCAGCTCTCAACCTTGACTTCATCTGCACACACCTCGTGCAAGTGGAATTGCGTCGCAATGCAGCAAAGTGCAATGACGACGGCAGCAATGAAGCTGCTCTTGTGGGCACGAGCTCACGCAAGCAGCAGCAGCAGCAGCAGTCAGGGCAGCAGAGAGGCAGAAAGAAATGCAAATCCCACTATTTCCAAAAAGAG
Organism: Penium margaritaceum; assembly: GCA_023375785.1. NCBI lineage: Eukaryota > Viridiplantae > Streptophyta > Zygnematophyceae > Desmidiales > Peniaceae > Penium > Penium margaritaceum. Next base: position 246,529 of record SZWC01001103.1, read on the forward strand.
GGACACTACAAAAAGGAGTGTTTCAAGCTCAAGAGGGCCCAAAAGGAGCAACAGCAGCAGGGGTCATCGTAGTAGCAGCAGCAAAAACAACATCATCCACAGCAGCAGTGATGCCAGCAGCTCTGCGCCAGTCGCCTGCTAACGCTCCAGTACCAAGTCGTAGGTACCCTCTTAGGGTGCGTTACAAGCCTTGTGAGAAAGGCCATTTGTGGATGCTGAAGAAACCAGAACAGATGAACGTCGCAATTGCAGCAGATTCAGATGAGCCAACGTCATAGAAGGAGGTCATGGCTGCACCAGATATAGTAGATTGGGCATAAGCCGTGTAGTAGGAGATACACTCGCAACGGGACAACGGCACGTGGGAGCTGACTGAGCGTCCACCTAGAGGTAAGGTGATTAAGCGCAAGTGGGTATTCAAGAAGAAGCGGGGAGGTGATGGTAACCTGGAAAATTACAAGGCGAGGCTGGTCGCCATGGGCTACTCGCAAGAGGAGGGAATCGACTACACAGAAACGTTTGCCCCTGTTGTAAAGTTTGCCACTCTGCGCACGCTCCTCTCTTATGCAGCAGCTGAGGACTTCAAAACTCACCACATGGATCTCAAGACGGCATTCTTGAATGATGACTTGGAGGAGGAGATCTACATGGAGCAGCTAGAGGGGTTCATCACGGATGGCCTGGAGCACCTAGTGTGCAAGCTGTAAAAGTCACTGTACGGCCTCAAGCAAGCGTCGTGTGCTTGGAACTATAAGTTGGATGCGGCCTTGCAGTACATGGGGTTTGAGCGCAGTGAGTGTGACTATAGCGTGTATCGCTGGCAGCATGGTCATGAGGTGCTTATCATCATTGTCTATGTGGATGACATGCACTTCCTTTCCAATAGCATGTCTGCACTACAAGAGTTCAAGGAAGCCATGCAGGAGCGCTTCCAGATGTCTGATCTCGGAGAGGCATCATACTTCCTCGGTATCCAGATCACGCGTGACTGTAAATCTCGCTCTCTCTCGCTACAGCACAACCATTATATCAAGGTTATTTTTTAGTGGTTTTGCATGGCAGAGGCAAAACCCATCGGCATGACGCTAGAGACGCGCCAGTACCTCGTGAGCTTCAATGGAGAAGTAGATGTAGCTGAGCAGAAGAAGTACCAGAGCACCGTCGGCAGTCTCATGTACCCGATGGTGGTAACCTGGCCGGACCTCGCACAGGCTGTGAGCGCTGTGAGCCAGCACAGGGCTAATCCCGGACCAGAGCACCAAAAAGCAGTGAAGCGGATCTTCCGCTAGCTTGCTCGAACCATCAACGTCGGCATCACCGATAATGGCAACGACAAGAGCATCATTGGCTACACAGATACAGATTGGGCTTCACATTTTGAGACCCGCAAGTCCATCTCAAGACATGTGTTTCTCATGAGTGGAGATGCCATCAGCTGGTTTAGCAAGCGGCAGATGGTTGTGGCCAGCTCGAGCATAGAAGTTGAGTACGTCTCTCTCTCAGCTTTGGAGCCAAGGAAGTAGTCTGCCTCTAATGTCTCATGGCAGAGATGAGTGGGAGTGTAGCAGTTCTAATTCCTGTGTACGTCAACCCGAGTGCAATCGTACTCGCCAAGAATCGTGAGCACCATGCACGCGCTAAGCACATTGACATTGCATATCACTTCATCAGGCATATGGTACAAGAGGGTGCTATCAAGTTGGACTTTACTCCAAGGAACAAGCAGGTCGCTCATTTTTGCACCAAGCCAGTGACTCCTGAGAAGCAGCTGTTCTGCATGAAGGCATCTGGACTCAGCCCAATCTGATTGCGGCAAAGTGGGAGATTGTTGGGAAAGGAGCCATCCGGCTCTGTTTCAGGTCCATAGGAGCAGGTTCCAGGAAAGTATCAAATGCCTACTCCGATCGTTGATCAAACTTCTTCAATGGAAAGATCAGGTGGCAAAATGTATATGGTCCAAGTTTGAAGCCGATCCAACGATGGGACTGGGAGATATGAGTTTTCAAAGTATTCTCGGTCACCGACCGTCGATATTCCATTGACCATGGGCGATGGCTCCATGCCTTAGCCTGAGAAAAGAAAAAGGCAAGAGATCCAGGGTCAAGACCTGATGGGAGAAATATCCAAAAAGGTCCGAGATTATTGGGTTGCCTTGTCTGGTTGTGCTGACTAGGAAAAAGGTACCTCTCCTCTCTTTTTAGGTGAGGTGAGATCCTTGTGTGCTAGCCATGGACACATGTTGATTCTCCATGGGATTGTGGGTTATGTGACTACTAGGAGTATGCCATGAGAGCATTCTCTAGCTCTCTTGGTGGTGTGTGAGTGGTCAGCCTGATTGCTAGGCTGATTTCCTCCCTTGTGTGAGATTATGGACTCTAGTGTGTGAGTCTTAGCCTTCATATTTAAGTGGGTAGCTTGTGAGAGGGCTGAATTATCGAAGCTCTAGCTCTATATGTACTACATCATTTTGAGTGATTAAACAACCATTCTTCAGCACAAGCAATGCCCTTCCAATCACGTATGCTCGCTGCTCCAAGGCTCCCTCTCTCCTCCAGATCCAACATGGACAAGGAGCATATCAGGTTAACAAACTCATCCTTGCACGTGTATCCATAAGCTTGGAATCTTCTCTCCAGCAATCTTAGCCTCAGTCTTCGTGCGCTGTATTGACCATATCGATGCATCGTGTACCTGTAGAGTGCAATTGGCTATCTAGCACCTTTTGTGATGCCATTAGCGAGCATCTTCTTGATCGCCACGTATTCCACATCCATGATCTCCTTTCCAACCAGGTAAAATGAGTGGTGCTATCTGATGGCGATATACTTGGTTCGCTGGGAGATGATTTCATCCGATGCCATTTTCATGGTACTGCTATTGTCGATAAGGACCTTTGTTGCCTCTCTTTGTCTCACATTCATCTCGGTAAGCAAACTGCGTACCGAGTATGTCTCCTTGCATTATTTTGTCACAGCAATATAGTCTACCACAGTGGTAGAGAGGGAAACACACTCTTGCTTTCTACTTTCCCTAAGAGAATGCACAACTCTTGAAGAGGCAAACAAAGCCTGAGGCAGACTTTCTGTCATCGATTTTTCCCCCCAGTCGGTGATTGTGTAGCACATTAGGCGTAGCGGGTCAGATCCTTCTTGGCCTCCAAATGTGAGTCCCATGTGTCAGGTCTTTTGTAGATAGCGCATGATGTCCTTGATTGGCCACAAACCTAATCATTGGATCCATAGCATAGATGATCAGGTCATCCACATATAGTACAACCAGTATCAAGCCTTGCTCATCCTTCTGCACATAGACTCTAGGATCATTTATGTAGTGCTTGAAGGTGAGCTCGGCCATGAAGCCGTCAGTCTCCTTCTACCACATCCTTGGACCCTATTTCAGCTCGTAGAGTGCTTTGACCAATTTGCAAATGTTGCCCTTTGGAGCTTTCACTCCCTTGGACACTTCCATCAACACTTCTTTGTCTAGCATCCCGTAGAAGAAAGCTGTCTTGACGTCAAGCAGGTGGATCTCTAGATCTTTTGTAGTAGCAGGTGACGACAGCACGAAGGTATCCTCATACTCCAAGCTTGTACACCAAGAAAATCCCTTCAGAATAACTCTTGCCTTTAACTTGTCGATAGTACCATCTTGCTTGAATGTTTTGTGGAGTATTCCTTTTGATCCCATATGTGTACACTTGGGTATTGGAAAAGGAGCCATCCGGCTCATTTTCATGTCCACAAGAACAATTTGCAAGAAAGTACCACATGGCTAATCTGATTGTCCATCCGACTTTGTGTTTAGAAAGATCAAGTGGCAAATTTCTATGGTCCAAGTTTCAGATCGATGTAACAGTCCAATTTGAAGATATGAGTTCTTTTAGTTTCTAGGATCATCAATTGCCAATATTTTGTTTAACATGGACGATGGCTTCATGCCTTAGCCTAAGAAAAGAAAAAAAAAAACAAGAAATCCAAGATCAAGACCTCATTGGAGATATATGCAAAAAGTTCCTAGATTCTTGGGTTGCCTTGTCAGAGTGTCATGACTAGAAAAAAGGTACATCTTTTTCTTCGAGAAACATAAAAAAAGGTTAGTTCCACATGTTTGCTGGTTCAAGGTTTTCTCTCTCCTCTAGTTCCAACATTGGGGGCATGTCGACTAGAACCCATGTTCTATTCTCTTCAATGGATGCAAGTTTAGTATCGACTGTCTCCTTCCACTTGGCCCATCTAGCATGTTCATTGCCTCCGTTCTGGTCACAGGCCCTCCCTGAGCCAAGCATGACTAGCTTAGTCTGGTCTATTCCGCACTCTCAGCATCATATTTGGGCGAAGGTTTCTTCTTGCGCATACTACGTCGGAGTGTTGCTGGTGTGCTTTAAGGCTTAGTTGCTTCTGTTGCTCTTGCACTCCTAGTGATCCGTTGTTTAAGGAAGAGCCACCAGCCTCAGAGTTTGACTCAGAGGCCACGGACGACTCAGGCCCAGTGTGAGAGTCTGTGGCTATGTCAACGTGCACAATCACTCTCCGTGTAGCACCATCCTTCATGGGCACCATGTGCCATTGTTCAGGTGCCTGATCACTTGACTCGAGTAACTCAAGCCACTCCCCTGATTTGGGAGCATGGACAAGATCGAGCGACTCTCCCTTGCCAAGAGTCCTTTCTTCAATCCATACATCTTGGCTCGTTCTAAGCTTTCATATCGCTTCATCCCATAGCCTTTATACTTGTGTGTAGTATTGTATCCGACCATAACAGACTTTCGAGCGCGTGCATCTGGCATGCCAGTTCCTTGTCCTGCTTGGACCTTTGGCCACATAGTAGAGCCAAAGAACCTCAAATATGAGGCATGTGGCTTTTTCCTTGACCAAGCCTCCTCGGGCGTTCTAAGTTGCTTCTCTTGCTGCCTCTTTCCACGCCTTCCAAGCAAAGCTACCGAAGTGAGATCCAGAAGGTAGGAAGCAGTTATTGCAACTTCAGTCTTCAAGCGAGATGCGAGTTTGTAGTCAAAGATCATGCTTTGTGTCATGCCAAGGATAGTCTGGTTCATCCGGTCGGCAATGTCAATACTGAGGGAGGTCTGGTGGTCAATTCCATGTTGGCTTCACCAGCTTTTCCACGCCTCGTACTCACCGTTTTTATTCGTGCACAGTGCCTTTGACCTTCTTGCTTCTTTGCCGCTCTACTATCGCGATAAACTCTTGCAGCTTCTCCTTGACCTCTGCCTTTGTCTTGAGGAAGTAGATCCACATCTTGCAACTGTGGTCATTGATGAAGGTCAAGAAGTACTTGCTCCCACCGTCGAATGGGTACATAATGGTTTTCAAACATCAAAGTGAATCAGGTGCAAGATTGCTGCCGGACATTGTCTATTACACTCAAAGGGCTTTCTCTTTGCCTTGCCTTGGAGGCATAGCTGACATAGCTTCGGGCAATTTTCCTCATCCCTTATGTTGCATCTCTTCATCCCATGAATCACTTTGTGCTGTAACAAAGCTTGCAATATGCTATCGGCCAGATGGACAAATTGCCTATACCACAGTTCAGTATCTGTGTCGGTGGAGTTGGCCGCATGGTGTCGGCTTGTGGTGCAACATCAGGCTTTTGAGACTTGGGCTATCAGCCGCCGCATGTTTCTCATTTATACTCTCAAGGGGTTTGGTCTGGGACGTGTAGAGTGCATTAACTCTTTAGCATTGTCCGACAAGACTCTTCTTAGGATAGGAGATCTTGATATCCTTGTTCTTGACAGTCACGGCCTCCTCCTCCGTGAAGACGACAGTCATAACGTGGCCTGTGGTTTTGGACACTTGCAAGAGGTTTGTCGCAAAAGACGGCATGTAGATAACGTTCTCCGGCTTGAAGTCTTTTTCAGCACCGTTCACGTTGATGCTGCTCAGCTTATCTCACTCGCCTTGCGCATGTTCAAGGCTGCCAACGGCACACTTGAAACAACGTTCAGGGTTCCCAATGGAGATGAACCCATCCTTCTCCCTTGAAGAGTAGTAGTTCGTACTAAAGTCGATCCCGTAGACTCCATGCTTGAGTAGTGTGCCTCCCTTGGGTGCTAATACGCTCTCAGCCATCAGTTTGGTCAACTCCTTCATACCGTTTCCTTTGTCCTCATTTCTACCACCATGATCTCTGTCTTCGTTCTTGGCAGTCCTACACTTCTGTACCCAACATGCATGCTTGCTATTGTTATGGCACTTTCCAAGACGCTTTAAACTCTTTCTACGGCCACTATGGCCTTTTCCTCCACCACCACCACTTTCGCTATCAGTCTGACCAAAAGAGGAATTGTTGCCACAACCACTGTACTCTGTAGCATACGCTGAAATCTTAGCCTCATCATTGTTGCGACGCATGGCCTCCTTGGATACGTACTCGAACAATGTTTCATATGTCCTCCCTCCAACTGCCAGATACGGTGATCAGCGGACCCGAACGTTCAGGTAGTGCCATGAGGAGGATCATGGCCTATATGTTGGTGTTGATTTCCCAGTTCATTTACCTCACTTGTTGCAGTAGTTCTTTTAAGTGCAAGTGGAAGTCCGGAATCGACTCTCTCTCAATCACCCTCATCAAAATGAGCTTTTGAAAGATCAAGAGGTGATTTACAAGAGCCAATTATTTATTTACATGTTCAAGCTTCTCATAAGCCTTTCATGCCAGTGTGATACCTTGGAGGTGGACATGATGTGACTCTTGCACTCATGTCATAAGAATCACAAGTGCCATGTCATTTTTGACAATCCACGCTTCATATCCAACATTTGGTTTTGGAAGTTCAACCTCCAAGGAACATCTGAAAGTAGCCACGTACCATCATAACAATCTCAAATTGCCATTTCCACAAGGGAAAACCAAACGCTATGCAGTTTGACTTCCCACTGTTGACTTACTAAAAAATGAGCGTCACGGGTGTCGTCATACAACTTTTTTGCTTCTCTACTTCTCTTCTTTGTTTAGGCTAATGTAGGCTAATATAGGCTATTCCCTGCTACTCGTTTAGAAGTTTCAGATCTGTCACTTAGCCCCTTGCCGTTGATCACCTCAAAACAGAGAAGAACTTGTCTTAGTCCCCTTGCAATGTATACTTCCAAACCCCGGGTCATGCCTGGAAGGACAGAGCTTATCCTAGTCAGGGCACAAGGGTCGTATCTCCAAGGGCAAAGCTTATCCTTGGCCCTTGTTTGCTCGGTGCCAGCATCCGCTGTTTAAGCTGATAAAGGAGATGGAGCAGATGGAGTTGATGCGCACTGCAACAGAGAAAAGGCAAGAGAGTGCGTAGAAGCGTATCTTATATCTAGTCTGTGTGGGCCCATAACCTGTTTTCAACTTGCCTAAGGTGAAAGTCTAGAAAACGGGTTCTGACACAATGGTTCCCGCCAACCGCTCTTGGTATTACAACCAAGAGATGATATCATCCTCAAAGCCAAGGTTTTACACTTAGTAGTTCATGGAATCACTTCCTTGCATTGTATTCTTAGCACCTTGTGACTTTCGCGCGTGGAGCTAAGTCCTCAGGCCTAGAGCAACCAATGCTTCTTTAGTGTGTACCTGTGGTAGACAACTGTGTTAGGATTCTCAAAGGTTATAACTCTACTCATTGACAGGTAATTGATAGGTTGTTCTAGTCGTATAGCCATCCTCTAACCTAGGCCACAGTGGCTCCTTGGATAAGCAACTTTGGGACAACCTGGATTGCATCATCCCCCCTTTCTACATGGCTCTCCTTGTGACCACCAAGAGGCGCCAGCCACCCGGAAGGACCTTGGAATGCTCTAAGATGTCTCGTAGAACCTTTCTTTCCCCCTTTTGGTCACAAAGAAAAATAGTTTGTTGGCAGGGATCTCACCCAGTAGCTTTTCCCTTTTAAGAATGACTCTATAACGTCTAAGCCACAAGGAGTTATCCTAGGTAGTATTTTCTTGCTATATAATCCATTTTCGACCAAGGGAACTCGCTCGAGAGGAGAAGTGCATGCCTTGTCTATCACGACCATACTTAGGAGACTTACTCGAAGGAAGTAGTGCATGCCTAGTCCGTCTTTTGTCTGTATGAATGTCACCCACAAACAAGGAGCATGTCAGGTCAATAGAAGAGACGCACTTCATCCTCCTCTTGCTAAGGGGACTCCTAATGAGCTACGACACAGTGCATGGGAATTCCTGACTCTCGACCTAGAGTTCATCTATACGCACATGGTGAAGGTAGAACGGCATCGCAATTCAACAAAGCGTAATGGCCGTGGCAGCAGTTAAGTAGCATTTATGGCCACAAGCTGACGTAACGAGTAGCAGCAACATTCTCGGCAGTAGTGAGGCAAGAAGAAAGGTAAGTGCCACTATTGCCAAAAAGAGGGCCACTAGAAGAAAGAATGCTTCAAGTTCAAAAAGAACCACAAAGGGAGCAGCAACAGCAGTCACAGCAGCGTCAGCAACAAAAGCATGGCAAAACCAGAACGGCATGCACCATTTTGCATCCTGAACGTGGCCTAGGACGTATGCAACCACATTCTAATGGCAAAGTCCGACAGGTCCCAGAAGGAGAAGGCGGATGTGGCGTGGTACGACTTGGGGTGTACCAAGAGTCTGACGCACAACAAGGAGTGGTTTACGCATCTGCTATCCATTTCCTCCCTCGACCGATTGCTTTTGGTGATCATCAGGTGGTGTATGTAGAGAGGATTAGGATTATGGAGATGTCGTTGGAAACCCCGTGTGGAAGTAAAGTGGGAGTGTGCCATGGCGTATTGTATGTACCTCATGCTGCGTTCAAGCTTCTCTTAGTGTCCTCTCCTACCAACACAAGACTCAGAGTCATCTTTGACGATGGCTATGGCTACATCCTTGCATAGGGAACATGAGAGGAGTTGGTCAGGTCGGTGAAGGAAGGCAACATGTACCGCTATGGCCACATCAGTATGCTACCTTGTAGTAACTACAAAGGAAGATGATGGTACAAAACTTGTCCACTCTCTCTAACTTTGAGCAGCAGTTGTGTATCAGATGTAACGAGGGGAAGAAACATCAAGAAGCATTCTCTAGAGCGGGGGAATATGCAAAGGAGGTCCTGGAGTTGGTCCACATAGAGTTCTATGGCCCAATACAGATCCAGAGCTTTGAAGGCTCTAGGTGTTTTCTCACCTTCATTGATATTTTCAACCATTATATCCTATGTATTTCCTTTCCTCCAAGGACCAGTGCTTTGACAGGTTCAAGGAGTTCAAGGCCATGGAGGAAAACAAGACGAGTAAGAAAATAAAGGCGTTACACAGCAACCTCGTTGCAAATACGTGAGTAAGGAGTTTGAGGACTACCTTGTAGTAGTACACATCAAGGCACAACGCACCACGGCATTCTCGCCACAGTATAATAGTGCAGCAGACCGCGCCAACCACACCATCGTTGAGTAAGTACGCTCCATGCTACATGCAACTAGGCTCACTTATGACTTCAGGGCCGAAGTAGTGAGCACTACGTTGTACATCAAGAACCGCAGTCCAACTAAGGCCCTAGGGTATGTTATGCTGTACGAGGCGTGGTTTGGCAAGAAGCCGAGCGTGTGTCATCTTTGCGCCTTTGACATGTTGGTGCTCATGCACGTGCCAAAGGAAAAGCAGCAAAAATTGAACGCAAAGAGCGTACAGATAGAAATGATCGGCAATGATGTAGCAAACAAGGCGTATCTCCTTTTCGAGAAGAATACTGGCCGAGCTATAATCTTTAGGGATTTGGTCTTCAACAAGAGCATTCTCATTAGTACCAGTATTCTTTTTGAGGAAGCGATAGTACCGAGAACTGACGAGATAGTGGGAGCAGATATCCTCCATGGCCTTCTCTCTCCTGACCTTTCTTCCCTTGAGACGATGGGAAAACAACATTCTCCCATATTTGATGCAGAAGATAGCACAACCTCATCTGTAGAAGCAGAGGAAGAAAATGCACCACCATGAGCAAGAGCTATTATGCCAGAAGTACTACGCCAACCGCGTGCTAATGCTTTTTCACCAGGTTGCACGTACCTTTTTAGCATACGCTACAAGCGTGGTGTGCGCCGGCATTTCTGGATGCTGCAAAAAGAAGACCAGATGAACGTCACTGTTGCAGCATACTCAGATGAGTTGCTGCCATATGACGAGGCATGGGCACAAGTGCGGTTGTAAGAGATACGATCACAGCTCAACAATGGCACATGGGAGCTTATTGAGAATCCAGCTTGACAGAAGTTGCTAAAGTACAAGTGGTTTTTCAAGAAGAAAGGCGTACATGGCAACCTCGAAAGGTTTGTGTGGAATTGTTGTAGCACCTCCATATGCTATCCTGCTCCAAAGAAGACCTCGCGATGCTCCTTCGCTTCTAAACAACCGCTACACGATGGATGCTCAAAGTTAGAGATGGTAGGCAAGTCACGTACCATTTGCTTTGTTTGAAATTGCAACTGTCAACCTCCTTGTGGTAACGGTCTAGAAAACGGGTTCCAACACAATGATTTCCGCCATCCGCTCTTGGTATTGCAACCAAGAGATGATAGCATCCTCTAAACCAAGATTCCATACTGAGTAGTTCATAGGAATCACTTCCTTGCAATGTGTCCTTAGCACCTCGTCACTTTCGCGCGAGGAATGAACTCCTGGGACTTAGACCAACCAATGCTTCTTTAGTGTGTGCCTTTGGTGGACAACTTTGTGAGGAGTCTCAAAGGTAAGAACTATATTCAATGACAGGCAACAGACATGTTATTATAGTCCTAGAACCAGCCTCTAGCCTAGGCGCGTACTGGCTCTTTAGATGAGCCACTTTGGGGACAATCTGGATTGCATCATCTATCCTGCGTACATGGCGCTTCTTATGACCGCCAAGTGACGTCGGCTACCAGGAAGGACCTTGGGATGTTCTAAGATGTCTGTGAGAATCTTCCTGTCCCCCTTTTGGTCACAAAGAAAATCAGTCACCGGACTGGGATTTGACCCAGTGACCTCTCGCTCCAGAGACCAAGTCTGGAACGTCTAAGCCACAAGGAGTTGTCCTAGGGTTCAAGAGGCATAAAAAGTCGGAGGTCGACTTTCTGTATGCAATCCAGGTTAGACCAAGGGGACTTGCTCCAAAGTAGTAATGCATGCCTTGTCTATCTAGACCAGACTTAGAGGACTTACTCCAAAGGAGCAGTGCATGTCTAGTCTGTCCTGTACTTGTCCAAATATCAACCATAGACAAGGAGCATATCAGGTCAACAAAGTCTACCTTGCACCTTTGTCCATCAGGTGTGAGATCTCTCCTCTCACCTGCAGTCTTGGCCTTAGTCTTCGTCTGTTGCGTTAAGCATACCGATGCCTCGAGTACCTACAGAGTACAATTTGCTGTCCAGTACCTTTGGTATGCAATGTGCAAGCATCTTCATGGTCTCTACGTATTTCAGGTCCACGATCTCCTTTGCGAGGAGGTTGCGTGAGTAGTGGTACCTGATGTCGATGTACTTGGTCCGCTAGGAGAAGACATCATCTTGTGCCATTTTCATGGAGCTCTTGCTATTAATGCGGACCTCTTTTGCCTTTGTTTGTGGCACTTTCATCTCGGCAAGCAAACTGCGTAGCCATTGTGTCTCCTTGCATGCTTATAACAGAGCGATGTACCCTGTCTCAGCGGTAAAGAAGGAGACACAGTCTAACTTGCTGCTTGCGCAAGAGACTGCATCACCGTTCAAGAGGCATACAAAGTCGAAGGTGGACTTTTCTGTCATCGATTCTTCCTCCCTTATCGGGGTCTGTATAGCATACCAAATGCAGCGAGTCAGATCCTTCTTGGCCTTTAAACTAGGGTCCCATGTGTCGAATCCCCTGTACATAGCGCATGATGTGCTTGATTGCTTGCCAGTGCTGGTGCCCTCGATTGGCTATAAACCGGCTCAAGCTTGTTCAACAGGCTTGAAGCTTGTTATGTTAGTTGCATTATGTCTATGAACTTTTTACGGAGTACCCACTGTAACTCCACAACGTGTTCATTTGGGGGCCGGTTGACCAGAATCCATGTTCTGTTGTCTTGAATGGATACAAGTTTGCTATCTTCTACCTCCTTCCACTTGGCCGCATCTGGCATGTTCATTAACATCGTTATGGTCACAGGCTCTCCCTGTGCGTTTCATGACTAGCTGAGTCCAGTCCATTCCACACTCTCAGCATCGTACTTGGGTGGAGGTTTTTTATGGTACGTACTACGTCAAAGTGTTACTGGTGGTGCTTCAAGGTTTAGTTGCTTCTGTTGCTCATGCGCTGCCAGTGATGCACTCTTTGAGGAAGAGCAACCGGCCTGAGAGCCTGACTCACAAGCCTCAGACAACTCAGACTCATTGTTAGAGTCCGTCGTTGTACCAGCGTGCAAGTCATTCTCCATGCACCGCCATTCTTCACGTGCACTATCTACCACTTTTTTGGTGCTTGATCACCTAACTTGAGCAATATTACCTAGTCTCTTGATAAAGGAGCATGGACAGGGTCAAGCAACTCTCCATTGCCGTATGTCCTTTCATCAAACTGGACATCTGAGCTCCTGATGAGCTTTCCATCTGGTCCCAGAGCCTAAACGTCTTGTCCATGGTGTCGTATCCGACCTTTACACAGTTACGAGCATGGCCATCTAGCTTGCCACTTCCTTCTCCTGCTTGAACATTTGCTCAAGCAGAACATCCAAAGATTCCCAACTGTGAGGCATCTGGCTTCTTCCCTAACCAACTCTCGTTTAGCGTTGTGAGCTGCTTCTCTTGTTGCTTCCTACCACGCCTTTCAAGCGCGGCTGCCCGAGTGAGGTTCACAAGGTAACAAGCAGTTCTTGTAGCTTCAACCCAAAAGCAGATTGGGAGTTTGGCATCAAAGAGCATGCTTTGTGTCAGGCCGAGGATAGTCTGGTTCATCCGCTTGGCAATGCCATTGCTCTCGGGGATGTAAGGCGTGGTGGTCTGGTCGTTGATATCGTTTTGGCTCAACCAGCCTTTGCACTCCTCGTACTGACCACTGTTGTGATGCGCTGTGCCTTGACCTTTTTTCTTATCTACTCCTCTACCATCGCGATAAACTCTTGCAGCCTCTCCTTGACCTCTCCTTTCGTCTTGAGGAATTAGATCCACATCCTTGCTGTAGTCATCGATGAAGGTGAAGAAATACTTACTCCCGTCGTTCGAAGGGATGAGGAATGGTCCGCATACATCAGAATGAATCAGTTCCAAGATTACTACCGCACATTGCCCATTCTGCTCAAAGGGCTTTCTCTTTGCCTTGCCTTGAAGCATTGCTCATACAGCATTTTGTACTTTCCGTCATCTTTGGCTTTACATCCCTCCATCACATGAACCACTTTGTGTTGCTGCATAGCTTGCATTGTGTTGTCGGCCACATGGCCAAACCGCCTATGCCAGAATTGAGCATTAGCCTTAATGGAGTTGTCCGCCATGGTGATGTCTTGTTGTGCAATTTCAGGCTTTGGAGAATCGGGCTCTTCAACCGATGCTTATCCCTCATTTGTACTCTCAAGGGGTTTGGTGTGTAGTACGTAGAGCCCGTCATCTCTTGTTGGATTTGAAGGAGAGAGGGAGCCTTGGAGCAGCGAGCATGAAGGACTGGAAGGGCTTCACTTATGCTAAAGAATAATTGTTGAATCACCCAAAATGATGGAGTACATATAGAGCTAGAGCTTGGGCAAGTTAGCCCTCTCACAAGCCACACCACTTAGCCATGGAGGCTAAGGCTCACACAGTAGAGTCCATAATCTCACGCAAGGGAGGAAATCAGCCTAGCAATAAGGCTGACTATTCACACACGACCTAGAGAGCTAGAGAATGCTCTCATGGCATACTCGTAGTGGTCACATAACCTACAATCCCATGGAGAATTGCCATGTGTCCATGGCTAGCACACAAGGATCTCACCTCACCTAAAAAGTAAGCAGAGGTACCTTTTTCCTAGTCAGCAAACCCTGACAAGGCAATCCAAGAATCTAGGACCCTTTTGGATATTTCTCCCATCAGGTCTTGATCCTGGATCTCTTGTTTTTTTCTTTTCTCAGGCTAAGGCATGGAGCCATCGCCCATGCTCACCCGGATATCGGCGGTTGATGACCCCAGATACTTCAAAAATTCATATCTCCCAATCCGACTGTTAGATCGGCCTCAAAATTAGACCGTAGATTTTTTGCCTCCTTATCTTTTCAATGGTGAAGTTGGATTGACAATCGGAGTAGGCACCTGGTACTTTCCTAGAACTTGCTCCTATGGATCTGAAACTGAGCCGGATGACACCTTTCCCAGCAATCTCTCACTTTGCCGCAGTAAAAGTGGGCTGAGTCCACATGCCTTCATGCTGCACAGCTGCTTCTCACGGGTCACTGGCTTGGTGTAGAAATCAGCGACCTACTTGCTGGTTGGAGTAAACTCTAGCTTAATAGCACCCTCCTTCACCATGTGCATGATGAAGTGATATGCGATGTCAGTGTGCTTGGTGCGTGTATGGTGCTCAAGATTCTTGGCGAGTGCGACTGCGCTCTGCTTATTAACACGCACAGGAACTGGAACTGCTGCACTCCCACTCATCACTGCCATGAGACGTTCAAGCCAGCCTGTTTCCTTGGCTCCAAAGCTGAGAGAGACATACTCAGCTTCCCTACTTGAGGTGGCGACGACCACGTGTCGCTTGCTACACCGGCTGATGGTCCCACCATTCATGAGGAACACATGTCCAGAGATGGACTTACGGTCCTCACGGTTTGAAGCGCAATCTATGTCTGTGTAGCCAATGATGCTGTTGTCGTTGCCGTTGTAGGTGATGCCGATATTGATGGTTCCAACAAGGTAGTGGAAGATCTGCTTCACTGCCTTCTAGTGCTTGGGTTTGCGATTTGCCATGTGCTGGCTCACAGCGCTAACTACCCATGCGAGATCCGGCCTGGTTGCAACCATGAGGTAAATGAGGCTACCGACGGTGCTTTGGTACTTCTGCCGCTCAGTTGCATTTGCTTCTCCTTTAAAGCTCACGAGGTACTGCCGCTTGTCCAGCAACGTGCCGATGGGTTTTGCCCTCTGCCAAGCCGAACCGCTGCAAGACATCCTTGATATAGCGGCTCTATTGTAGTGAGAGAGAGCATGATTTGCGGTCACGGTTGATCTGGATACCAAGGAAGTATGATGCCTCCTAGAGATGAGACATCTGGAAGCACTCTTGCATGGCCTCGTTGACCTCCTGCAATGCAGACATGCTGTTGGAGAGGAGGAGCATGTCATTAACATACACGATGATGATGAGCACTTCATGACCATACTACCAGCGATAGACGCTGTAGCTACACTCACTACACTCAACCCCCAAGCACTACAACGCCGTATTCAATTTCTGGTTCCAAGGACGCGATGCTTATTTGAGGACGTATAGCGACTTCTACAGCTTGTAAACCAGGTGCTCCTCGTCATCTATGAGGAATCCCTCTGGCTGCTCCATATAAATCTCCTCCTCCAGGTCACCATTCAGGAACGTTGTCTAGACGTCCATGTGGTTGACCTCAAAGTCCTCTGCAATTGCATAGGAAAGGATCGTACGTACGGAGGCAAACTTTGCAACAAGGGCAAAGGTTTCTGTGTAGTCGATGCCTTCTTGCTCCGAGTAGCCCTTGGCGACTAGCCTTGCCTCGCACTTTTCCAGATTGTTATCTGCTCCCCGCTATTTCTTGAACACCTTCTTACCCCTTGTTACCTTGCGTCCAGGTGGACGCTCTGTTAGCTCCCACGTGACGTTGTCGAGTTGTGACTGTATCTCTTGCTACACAGGTTGCGCCCAATCTCCTGCATGTGGTCCAGCCATGGCTTCCTTGTACGACGCTAACTCAACAGAGTCTGCTGCAACTGCGATGTTCATCTAATCTGGTTCTTGAAGCATCCAGAAATGCCCGCGCTTTCTAGGCTTGTAGCGCACCCTGAGAGGGTACCTTTGACCTGGTGCCAGAGCATTAGCAGGCGGCTGGCGCGTAACTGCTGGCACAACTGCTTCTGCTAATGGTGGTGCATCTTTTTTCTCTGCTTTAGCCGATGAGGCCGCTGTATCTGTTGCATTAGACATGGAAGAGTAGACTGGTTCTCCCATTGTCACAATGGAGGAAGGATCAGGAGAGGCTGGGTGTGGAAGGATATGTGCTACCAATGCCTCGTCAGCTACTACTTCTGTTGCTTTCTACAAACAATATTGGTATCGACGACGTTGCTCTCGTTGAAGACGACATCCCTGGAGATGATGACGTGATTTGTATCCCTCTCGTAAAGGTGATACGCCTTACTTGTCACGTCATAGCCTATCATCTGCGTCTGTGCGCTCTTCGCGTCCTTCTTTTGCCGCTACTCCTTTGGCACGAGGATGTGCGGCAAGCTGCCAAACGCGCGAAGATGACCCACGCTCGACTTCTTGCCGAACCATGCCTCGTACGGCATGGTCTGCTCAAGGGCCTTAGTTGGACTGCGGTTCTTGATGTACACCACAATGTATATTGCTTCCACCCAAAAGTCGTAGGTGAGCAGAGCCGCATGTAGCATGTAGCGCGCTCACTGAACGATGGTGCGATTGGCACATTCATCTACGCCGTTTTGCTGCAGCGAGTATGGCGCGGTGCGCTACGCCTTGATGCTTGCTACTGCAAGGTAGTCTTGGAAATCCTTGCTCAGGTACTCTCCACCGCGGTTGGTGCACAACGCGTTGATTTTCTTGCCAGGCTGGTTCTCCACCATGGCCTTGAACTCCTTGGATCTGTCAAAGCACTAGTTCTTGGAGGAAAGGAAGTACACAATAGTATTACGGCTGAAATCATCAATAAATGTGAGAAAACACCTAGAGCCTCCAAACCTCTGGGTCTGCATCAGGCCACACAAGTCTGTGTGGACCAGCTCGACCACCTCCTTCGCGTGCTCTTCTGCTTCAGAGAACGCCTCGCGATGCTGCTTCACCTCCAAACCGTGGATGCACAATTGCTGCTCAAAGTTAGAGATGGTAGGGTAGTCACGCACCATCTGCTTCGTTTGAACTTGCTCTAAGGCGCACATGCTGATGTGGCCGTAGCGCGCATGCCAGATTTAGCCATTTGTGGCCTACACCACTGCTACAAGGCTCTATTCGTGCGGGAGCTTGGTTGCGCCCAGCTGGCGGTACATATTACTTTCTTTCACCGACCTGGCAAACTCCTCTCCTGTTTCCATATTGAGGATGTAGCCATAGTCATCTCTACAATCCCAATCTCCTCAGCATATACTACCTGATCATCACCCAAAGCAATCGGACGGGGGGGGGGGGGGGGGGGGGGGGGGGGGGGGAATGGAGAGGAGCCGCGTAAACCACTCCTTCTGGTGAGTCAAACTCTTGGTACAATCCGAGTCCTTGTATCACGCCAGATCCGCCTTTTCCTTCCGCGATATGTCAGACTTCGCCATGAAGAGGCGGTCGCGGACCTCCTTGGAGACGTTCATGTTGCAAAAATGACGTACGCCGTTCTGGTTCTGCTGCTGCTGCTAGAGCTGCTGACGTTGCTGTGATTGCTTCTGCTGTTGCTGTGGAGATTGTTGCTTTTGTTGCTGCTACTGCTATTCCTTCTGGTCCCTCCTGAACTTGAAGCACTCTTTCTTGTAGTGGTCCTCTTTCTGGCAATAGTGGCACTTGCCCTTCTTCTTGCCTCTCTGCTGCCCGGACTGCTGCTGTTGCTGGTTGCGTAAGCCCATGGCCATGAAAGCTCCTCCACTTCTGCTCCTTCCGCCATTGCGCTCTGCTGCATTGCGACGGAGTTCCACCTACACCAGGTGCGTGCAGATAAAGTCAAGGTCGAGAGTCGGCTAGCACTCCAACGTCTCTCACACCGTATCATAGCTCGTTTGGAGTCCCCTCAGCAAGAGGAGGACAAAGCGCGTGTCTTTTACAGGGTTGCCAGCCGCTTTCAACTGCTTCGTTAGCTCCTTTTCCGTCTCCAAGTACGCGTCCATCCGTTCGCCACCCTGCATTTTCAACGCCATCATCTTCTCCTCCAAAAGCATGAGGAGTGCAAGATCCTTGCTCTCATGCTTGTGTCACAACGTGTCCCACCCCTCTTGTGCAAAAGCCTTGTCAGTCACGTACGAAAGATGCGGATTGGAGAAGGTGTTGACAAGCAACCTATAGGCCTACCTGTCCTTCTTATTCCACTCTTCATATGCCACTACTACAGTTGTAGATGAACTTGCATCTGCTGCACCTTTCTGCAGCGTCTTCCTTGCCACTACCTCTGCTGCGGTGATGCCTTTTGCCTGTGGAGGCGGAGCGCGCTCGTCGCTGCTCACTTCCTCCCACGAGCCCCTCTCCTAAAAAAAGAGGCACATACGGATCTTCCGAAATGTGAAGTTGGCGCATCCTTTTAGCCTCTCCAACGGCTGGGCTACAGTTATCACGCCTGCTAGTGCCATTTTAAGCCTTGGTGATGCTCTGCACTGCCATTGAGTGGCGATGCTATTCCTGTTTCTGTTGCTACTTCAGCAAGAATTCTGTCTAAAAGACAATGGATTGTAGATGCCAGGAGAGTGGGACTTTGGAAAAACGGGGCCTCCCACTGAAAATTTCAGCTCAAAACCTTTCAGATCGACTCATAAAACAGGGTCATCAACAAGGGATTTTCAATGATATGCCCTTTTGACAATATGGTATGCTTCTGGTCCTACTCGAGCTCAAACCAGCCAGCTTGTAAACGGCATGTCTCCCAAACGTAGCAATGGAATGCAATTTTTTTTTGCACCAATAGAAAGCTTAAGAAAAATAATTCAATTCGTATGTGCTACTTTTTAAATTTGACAAAGAAACGAGAGAGTTATGGTCATCCCAAGGCGACAGCCTTACTTAGAGAGAAGAGTGTAGCCCTGGCCGACCTCGTTTTAAGCATAACTCTCAATCCTACAGTTGGATCTTTGCAATCTTGCACTCGTTTGAACGCTTTTCTCTTGAACTTGAAGATCTTGTGGTCGATTGTCACATTCGGTAGAGGTTTTTTTCCAACCCGTCCCTCGCAAAGTGACGGACTGTGCTGGCTCAAAGTGGCAGAACTTGGCTCTTATACCGAATGTTGTAATTGGATGAGAGAGGGAGCCTTGGAGCACCGAGCATATAGGACTGGAAGGGCATCACTTGTGCTGAAGAATGGTTGTTGAATCACTCAAAATGATGGAGTACATATAGAGCTAGAGCTTGGGCAAGTCAGCCCTCTCACAAGCCACACCACTTAGCCATGGAGGCTAAGGCTCACACACTAGAGTCCATAATCTCACACAAGAGAGGAAATCATTCTAGCAATCAGGCTGACCACTCAGATACGACCTAGAGAGCTAGAGAATGCTCTCATGGCATACTCCTAGGGGTCACATAACCCACAATCCCATGGAGGATCGCCATGTGTCCATGGCTAGCACACAAGGATCTCACCTTATCTAAAAGTAGGGAGAGGTACCTTTTTCCTAGTGTGCACATTCTGACAAGGCATCCCAAGAATCTAGGACCCTTTTGGACATTTCTCCCATCAGGTCTTGACCCTGGATCTCTTGCCTTTTTCTTTTCTCAGGCTAAGGCATGGAGCCATCGCCCATAGTCACCCGGTTATCGGTGGTCAATGACCCCCAATACTTTGAAAATTCATATCTCCCTATCCGACCGTTGGATCGGCCTCAAACTTGGATCGTAAAACTTTTGCCACCCGATACTTCCAATGAAGAAGTCCAATTGAAAATCGGAGCAGGCATCTGGTACTTTCTTGGAACTTGCTCCTGTGGAGCTTGAACTAAGCTGGATGGCTCTTTTCTCGACAACTCTTTGGACATGTGCGACAAGACTCTCCTTGTTATATGAGATCTTGATGTCCTTGTTCTTGACAATCATGGTATCCTCCTCCGTGAAGACGACTGTCATGTTGTGGTGCGTGATTTTGGACACTGGGAAGAGGTTTGCCACAAAAGACAGCATGTAGACAATGTTCTCGAGCTTCAAGTCTTTTTCAGCATCGTTGACGTTGATGCTGATAAACGTATCTCCCTCGCCTTGCAGATGGACAAGGCTACTGTTGGCACTCCTGAAATAACGTTCAGTGTCTCGAATGGACATGAACCCATCCTTCTCTCTTGAAGAGTGTTGGTTCGTGCCAGAATCAAGCCCGTAGGCTCCATGTTTTGGCACTGACACTCCCTTGGTTGCCGACACGCTCATAGCCATCATGTTCATCAACTCCTTACCCTTTCCGTTACCCTCAGTTCTACTACCATTATCTCCATCTTCCTTCTTGGGAGCCCTACACTCCTATACCCAATAACCGGGCTTGCTTAAGTTAGGGACTTCCTCGGATGCTTTGAACTCTTTCCACCGCCACCATTGCCTTTTCCTCCACTGACACTGCTTCCGCTACTACTCTAACCAGAAGAGGACATGTTGCCACGACCACGGTACTTTGCAACAAAGGCTGTAACATTAGCCTCACTATCGCTACGACACATGGCCTTGTAGGCATGTACTCAGACACTGCCTCAAACGTCAAATCCTCCTCCTTCTAGCTGCCTAAGATGGTAATGAGAGGACTCCAGCTTTCAGCTAGCGCCATGAGGAGGATCATGGCCTGCACAGTCTACAAAACGAGTTCCAACTGATCGCTCTTGGTATAGCAACCAAGAGATGATATCACCGTCAGATCCAAGGTTTCACACCGAGCAATTCATACGAATCACTTTCTTGTTCTGTTTCCTTAGCATCTGGTCACTTCCGCACAAGGAGTGAACTCCTAGGGCTAAGACCAACCAATGCTTCTTTAGTGTCTGCCTCTCATGAACAACTATGTGTGGAGTCTCAAAGGTTAGAACTATACTCAATGATAAGCAACAAACAGGTTCTATAGTCCTATAGCAAGCCTCTAGCCTAGGAGCGCAATGGCTCCTTGGATGAGCCACTTTTGGGGTAGTCTCGATTGCATCATCCCCCCTGCCTACATGGCATTCCCAGTGACCGCCAAGTGGCGCCAACCACTAGGAAAAACCTTGGAATACTTTAAGATATCTCTTAGATCCTTCCTCTTCTTCTTTTGGTCACAAAAAAAAAATAGTCACCAGGGCTGGGGTTTGACCCAGTGACCTTTCGGTCTAGAGACTAACTCTCGAATGTCTAAGCCACAAGGAGTTGTCCTATGTAGTATTTGCTGGCCATACAATCCAGATTAGACCAAGTGGACGTGCTCCAAAGGAACAGTGCATGCCTTGTCTGTCTGGTCCAGACTTAGAGGACTTACTCCAAGGGAGCAGTGCATGCCTAGTCCGTCTTGTACCTGTCCAAACATCAGCCATGGACAAGGAACATATCAGGTCAACAGCAACAAGTTACGCATGCCGACGTGGCGATACCGCGCATGCCAGATTGTTCCATTTGTAGTCTCACCACTGTTGTAAGACTCTGCTCGCGGGGGATCTTGGTCACCCCCGCGAGACGGTACAAGTTGCCTTCATTCACCGACCTTGTCAAGTCCTCTCCCATTTCCTAGTTGAGGACATATCCATCGTCATTGTCAAAGACAGCTCGCATTCCTGTGTTGGTGAGAAAGGACACTAAGAGAAGGTTGAACGCAACATCACGTACATACAGCATGCTATGGAGCACTGCTACTTCAATGCCTCCTAGGGTCTGTAGCCACATTACTACAATCGCAATCCCCTAAGCATATACCTCCTAATCATCACTCAAAGCAATCAGTCGAGGGGGAATAGAGAGCTGTTGTGTGAACCACTCCCTGTGGTGTCGTTGACTCTTGGTACATCCTGAGTCCTTGTACCATGCCAGTTCCACCTTTTCCTTCTGCAACATGTAAGACTTTGCCATGAAGAGGCGGTTGCGCATTTCCTTGACCACATTCATGTTGCCCAAAAGACCGAGACTGGTCTGGTTCTGTTGTTATTGCTGGTACTACTGTTAACATTGTTGTGATTTTTGCTGCGGTTGCTATGGAGATTGTTGCGTTTGTTACTGTTGCTACTCCATCTGGTCCGTCTTGAACATGACGATCTCTTTTTTTAGTCATCCTCTTGTTGGCAATAGTGGCACTTGCCTTTCTTCTTGCCCCTTTGTTCCCTGAACTGCTGATGCTGCTGGTTTCGTGAGCCCATGGTCATGAAAGCTGCTTCACTGCTACTACTACTACCGTCATTGCGCTTTGCTGTATTGCGATGCAGTTCTACCTGTACAAGGTGTGTGTAGATGAACTCCACGTAAAAAATTGGTCGATACTCTAACGTTTCTCATACCGTGTCATAGCTCATTGGGAGTCCCCTTAGCAAGAGGAGGACAAGGCGTATGCCTTCCACAAGGTTACTGGCGGCTTTTGAGCTAGTTCGCTAGTTCTTTTGCCTGTCCAAGTACGCCAGTATCCCTTTGCGATGGTGTGTTTTCAATGCCTTCATCTTCTATTCCAAAAGCATGAGAAATACAAGATGCTTGCTCTCATAGTTTTTGCACAACGTGTCACACTCCTCTTTTGTACTAGCCTTGTCACTCACGTACTGAAGATGCGGGTTCGAGATGGTGTTGACAAGAAGCCTCTATGCCTGCCTATCCTTCTTCTACTCCTCACATGCCGTTGCTGTAGTTGTAGATGAACTTGCATCTACTACACCTTTGTATGGCGTCTTCCGCCACCACCTTCGCTGCGGTGATGCTTTTTGCCATTGGAGGGAGAGTACGCTTGTCGTCGCTCACCATCTCCCACAAGGCCGTCTTCTCCAAAAGGAGACGAGTATGGATCTTCCAAACTTGGCGCATCCTTCCTGCCTCACCAAGGGCTAAGGTGCTCTGAATACGCCTGCTGCTATTATTCTGAACTTTGGTAATGCTCAGCGTTGCCCTTGAGTGGCGACGCTACCCCTGTTTCTGCTTGTACTTCTGCCAGAAATCTGTCTAATAGAAAATAGACTATATTGGCTTGTTAAGTAAGAATTTGGAGAAAGAAAACTAACCACTGAAAATTTCAGCTTAATTTTTTATTGGATGGAGTCATAAACAGGGTCATGAACAGAGGATTTTTTGAGATATGCTCTTTTGAAAACAGGGTATGGTTCCGCTCCCACTCGAGCTTAGACCGGCATTCTTGTTAACGACATATCTCCTAAACATACTCATGGAATACAAATATTTTTGCACCAATGGTAAGCTTAGGAAAAATTATTCAATTAGATTCTACTACTTTTAAAGTTTGACAAAGAAATGAGATACTCATGGTCATCACAAGGCAAAATTCTTACTCACAGAGAAGAATGTAGCCTTAGCTGATGTCGTTTTTAGCATAACTTCAATACAAATGTTAGATCTTTGGGATCTTGGACTCGTTGTAAATTTTGTTTCTTGAACTTGAAGATCCAGCCACTCTCAAAATGACGGCCTGATTGTAAAATTGTACGAAGATTTCACTATAACCTGTCACTTTCAAAGTGACGGCCTATGCTGGCTAAAACTGGCAGAATTTGGCTGTGATACCAAATGTTGGAACTGGAGAAGATTGAGGCTTAGACTAGCAAACATGTGGGACTGAAAGGACATCACTTGTACTGATGAATGGTTATTGAAACACTCATGATGGAGTACATGTAGAACTGGAGCTTGGGCAAGTTAGCCACCTCACAAGCCGCACTATTTAGCCATGGAGGCTAAGGCTCACAGACTGGAGTCCATAATCTCACATAAGGAACGAAATCACCCTAGCAGTCAGGGTGACCTCTCACACATGTCAACCTGCCTGAGGCGACAGTCTAGAAAATGGGTCTTGACATAATGATTCCCGCTGATTGCTCTGGATATCATAACCAAGAGATGATATATTGGGAAAGGAGCCATCCAGCTCAGTTTTAGGTCCACAAGAGCAATTTCCTAGAAAGTACTAGTTCCCTGCTCCTATCGTCGATCCGACTTCAGCATTGGAAAGATCAGGTGCAAGAATGTCTACAGTCCAAGTTTGAGGCCGATCCAACAGTTGGATTCGGAGATATGAGTTTTCAAAGTTTTGGGGGTCATGGACCGTCGATGTCTGGGTGGCCATGGGTGATGGCTCCATACCTTAGCCTGAGAAAAGAAAAATGCAAGAGGTCCAGGGTCAATACCTGATGGGAGAAATATCCAAAAAGGTCCTTGGTCTTAGGATTGCCTTGTCAGAGTGTGCCGACTAAGATAAAGGAACCTCTCCTTACTTTTTAGGTGAGGTGAGATCCTTGTGTGCTAGCCATGGACACATGGCGATTCTCCATGGGTTTGTGGGCTATGTGACCACTAGGAGTGTGCCATGAGAGCATTCTCTAGCTCTCTAGGTCATATGTGAGTGGTCAGCCTGATTGCTAGGCTGATTTCCTTCCTTATGTGAGATTATGGACTCTAGTGTGTGAGCCTTAGCATCCATGGCTAAGTGGTGTGGTTCGTAAGAGGGCTGACTTGCCCAAGCTCTAGCTCTATATGTACTCCATCATCTTGAGTGATTGAACAACCATTTTTCAGCACAAGTGATGCCCTTCCAATCACACATACTCGCTGCTCCAAGGCTCCCTCTCTCCTCAAGTTCCAACATGATATCACCCTCTGAGCAAGATTCCACACTGAGCAGTTGATAGGAAGCACTTCCTTGCATTGTCTTCTTAGTACCTGGTCAATTTTATGCGAGGAGCGAACTCATGGGGCATAGACCGACCAATGGTTCTTTGGTGTCTACGTCGGGTGGAGAAATCTATTAGGAGCCTCAAAGGTAAAAACTGTGCTAAATAAAAGGCAACAGACAGGTCTTTATAGTCCTAGAGCCAGCCTCTAGCCTAGGCGCGCAGTTGCTCTTTGGATGAGCCACTTTAGGAGCAATGTGGTTTGCGTTATCCCTGCTGTGTACATGGCATTTCGTGTGATTGCCAAGTGGCGCCAGCCACTAGGAAGGACCTTGGAATGTTCTAAGATGTCTTTAAGAACTTTTTGTTTCCATTTTGGTTACAAAGAAAGTTAGTCACCGGGCTGGGATTTGACCATGTGACCTCTCGCTCCAGAGAATAACACTAGAACGTCTACGCCACAAGGAGTTATCCTAGGTAGTCCTACTGGCTTTACTATCCAGAGTAGACCAAGGGGACTTGCTCCAAAGGGGTAGTGCATGCCTCGTATATCTAGGCAAAACTTAGAGGACTTCCTCTAAGGGAGTAGTGCATTCTTAGTTTGTCCAGTATCTCTTGAAATATCAGCCATGGACGAGGAGCGTATCAGATGAACAAACTCTCCATTGTACCTCTGTCCATTAGTTGCAAGATCTCTCCTCTCTCCAGTTGTCTTGGCTTAGTCTTCGTCCGCTGCGTTAACCATACCGATGCCTCAAATACCTGTAGTGTAACTCGCTGTCCAGTGCCTTTGTCATACAATCTGCGAGCATCTTCTTGGTCTCCACGTATTCCAAGTCCACGATCTCTTTGCGACCGGGTCATGTGAGTAGAGTTACCTGATGTCGATGTGCTTGGTCCGGTAGGAGATGACACCATCATGCACCATTTTCATAGTACTCTTGTTGTCCATACACACCCCTGTTACCTCCGTTTGTGGCACTTTCATCTCGGCAAGCAAACTGCGTATCCATGGTCTCTCCTTGAATGCTTTTGATAGAGCGATGTACTCTGCCTCAGTGGTAGAGACGGAGATACAGTCTTTATTTTTGCTTGTCCAAGAGACAGCACTACCGTTCAAGAGGTATACAAAGCCCGAGGTGGACTTTTAGTCATTGATTCTTCCTCCCTTGTCGGCGTTTGTGTAGCACACAGCCGTAGTGGGTGACATCCTTCTTGCCTTGAAAAATAGATCCACATGTGTCGGGTCTTTTGTAGATAGCGCATGGTGCGCTTGACTGCTTGCCAGTAGTCTGGCCCTAGATTGGCCACAAACCTGCTGACTTGTCCCATAGCATAGGAAATATCAGGATGTGTACCTACCATGGCATAAATGAGGCTGCCAACAGAAGACCTATAGGGAATGTTCTCTATCTTACACCGTTTTGCTTCCGTACTGGGGGTCATGGAAGAAGAGAGCTTGATGTCTGTTGTCATGGGTCTGCTAATGGGTTTGGAGTCCTCCATGTTGTAGCGCTTGAGGACCTCCATGATGTATTTGGTCTGGTTACGCTCGATGGTGCCTGCTGCTCGATTGCGGTAGATGGTTATCCTGTGGTAGAACTCAAGTGAATCCATGTCCTTCCTCTTGAACATGTTGCTGAGATCTATGTTCAGCTTGTTGAGTAGCTCGACCAATGATGAGCAAATGATCAAGTCATCCACGTACAATACAACTACCATCAAGCCTTGCTCATCTTGCCGTACACAGACACTGGGGTCATTCTGGCAGTGTGTGAAGGCAAGCCCATCCATGAAGATGTCCATCTCCTTGTACCACATCCATGGGTCCTGTTTTAGTCCGTAGAGTACTTTGACCAGTTTACAAACCTTGCCCTCGGGAGCTTTGACTCCCTTGCGTTCTTCCATTAGCACTTCTTTCTCTAGCTTCTCGTAGAGGAAAGCTGTCTTAACGTCCATTTGGTAGACCTCCAAATCTTTTGCAGCAGCGATGTCCAACATGGATCTTATGAAGACAAAGGTGACGACAAGCGTGAAGGTCTCCTCGTATAATGAATCTACACGTTGGGAAAATCACTTCGCCACCATTCTTACCTTGTACTTGTCAATAGTACCATCCTGCTTGAACATTTTCCAGAGTACCAACTTTGAATCTACCACGCGCGTCTTTGGAGGCCTGTTTACTCAAACTCATGTTCCGTTCTCTTCAATGGATGCCTGTTCGCTATCCACTACCTCCTTCCACTTGGCCGCATCTATTAAGTTCATAGCCTCCGTTACGGGCTTAGGCTCTCCTTGAACCAAGCATGACTAGCTGAGTCCAGTCCATTCCGCACTCTGCGCATCGTACTTGGGTGGAGGTTTCTTCTGGCATGTACTACGCCGGTAGGTTCCTGGTGGTGCTTCAACGCTTAGTTGCTTCTGTTACTCATGCACTACCAATGATCCATTGTTTGAGGAAGAGCCAATTCCCTCAGAGTTTGACATAGAGGCCTCGGACGACTCAGATTCAGTGTAAGAGTCCGTCGCTGTGTCTGCCTGCACAACCACTTTGCCTTCAATACCATCCTTCCCTGGCACTACGTGCTAGTTTTCTCGTACCTGATCACATCACTCACGGAACATAACCCACTATCCTGATTTGAGATCATGGACGAGGTCTAGCGACTTTCCCTTACCGAGCTTCCTTTCATCAAACTTGACATCTTGGCTCCTAATGAGCTTTCTACCCTTTTGGTCTCAAAGAAAATTAGTCACCGGGTCGGGATTTGACCCAGTGACCTCTCGGTGTAGAGACTAACTTTGAAACGTTTGAGCCACAAGGAGTTATCATAGGTAGTATTTGCTGGCTATGCTATCCAGATTAGACCAAGGGAATTTGCTTCAAAGGAGTAGTGCATGCCTTGTGTATCTGGACCAGACTTAGGGGACTTACTCCAAGGGAAAAGTGCATGCCTAATCTGTCCTGTGCTTGTCCAAATATCAGCCATGGACAAGGAGCATATTTGATCAATAGCATACAACCTAGATAGCTAGAAAATGCTCTCATGGCTCACTCCTAGTGGTCATATAACCCAAAATCCCATGGAGAGTCACCATGTGGTCATAGCTAGTACACAAGGGTCTTACTTCACATAAAAAGAAAAGAGAAGTACGTTTTTCCTAGTCAGTAGACGTTGACAAGGCAACCCAGGAATCTACAATCTTTTTGGATGTTTCTTCCATCAGGTCTTGATCGTGGACCTCTTGTCTTTTCTTTTTCTGAGGTTGAGGCATGGAGCCATTGCCCATGATCACCTAGATATCAGCGATCGATGAAAAATTGAAAATTTTAGACTTTGAAAATTCATATCTCCCAATCCGACCGTTCGATGAGCCCAAAACGTGGACCGTAAACGTTCTACCACATGATATTTCCATCGATAAAATGGGATTGATGATCAGATTGAGCATTTAGTTGATTATTGGAACTTGCTCTTGTGGACCTGAAACTAAGCCTGGTGGCTACTTTTCCTATAAATGGTCTTGGCCACAGTTCGTTCTCGATGCCGTGGTAATCGTAGCGACTGCTTTGGGTTGAGAGGATGCCACAGTTTCCCCTGCTCTTGTTGAATCTGCTGTTGTTGATGGATGGCTACTTTTTGCCTCTACTACCTGACTCTCGTTGGTACTCATGACTATCCCAGCTTTGGCAGCACCGTCAACCTTGGTTTGGAGGATGTATAGGCCGTCCACACCTAGAACATCTGCTAGTAAATTGTTTCTAGTGTACTATATTTTCATGTTGACGTGCGAATGATGACGGCCCTGTTCTTTTCCAAGACGAGCATCATGTCTCTGTCAGTAATCTTCCCGAAAGAGAGTAGGTTGGCAACAAAGTTAGGCAGATAGACCACCTTTGTGAGCTTGAATTCATCCTCTTAGCCATTCACGTGGATGGTGAACATCTTGTCACATACCCTCCTGCTGGTTCCACCCTCTCGTTAGCAGAACGGAAGTTCAGGTGGCAAGGGCTCATGGAGACCAACCCTTTTTTGTCGTTGGTGGAATGGTAAGTTGTGCCACAGTCAGATGCAAAGGCCCCTGGCTTAAGGAGTGCATTGCTAGCCCCACTTATGCCTTGTGCCATCAGTGCGGTGGGTTCCTTCCCACCCTTGCCTCCTTTGTCACTGTTCTCTCCTTCTCCCTTGATTCGTTCCTTCTTTGGAGCACGACATTTGCGTTCTCATCCTACTTTACCATAGTTGTGGCAGTTGCCAAGCCGTTGTTTATCCTTCTCCTTGTTGCCTGCCTCGTGCCGCTACCCTGAGTTGCTAGTGCCGTTACTCCCTGTTGCACCTGTAGCATAGGCCGCGATATTAGCCTTGCTATGGGTACGTCACATACCCTCATTCCTGATGTACTTCGAGATGTTGGAGTTCTTCACGTGATCCTGTGGCTAGCTATTAATCTTAGTGATCATGGGATCCTAGCTTGGAAGAAGAGCCATGAGTAGAATGATCCCTTGTATGTCGGCTTCAAGACTCGAGCCCATGTTGCTCGCTTATTAAAGGAGAGTCTCAAACTCCTAGAGGAATTTTAAGACATCTTCACCGTCAATCAGCTATATCTTTGGCAACTTTGAGATGATCACCAAAACGTTTGTGAGGGAGTTTCTCTGGTAGATCTTGGATAGTTTCTTGTATGCCTCAGCTGCGATTGTGAGGGCGGAGAGAGGAGAGCAGATTTTGCTGTAGTGCTCAAATCATAATGGCTATGTATTTCTTGTAGGCTTGCTTCCTCACGGCCCGCTCCTCTGGTTGGAATGAAAGTAGTTTAACAGACTCTCCTCTGAAGTAGGGGAGGAGATCACGTTCATCGACTATGATATCAAACTGCAACTTCTTGAGCAAAATCCCTATACAATCAAGTTTATGGATGGGCGCATGAATGCCACTCCTTGCCTCTATTGCGGACATCACGGCTCCACATGTGGCCACAGGTGTGTAGGTTCACCAGTCTTTCTCCACGGCACTCTTGCCTTTTTCCTTGACGGTAGGTGCTACCATGGTATCTATGGTTGAAGCGGATCTGCTTTCGTTGAGGCTGCTCTGCTACACCCGCTGTTGATGCCAATGCAAGGCTGATGAGGCAATATCAGATTGATGAGAGATCTTGGACCAGGGGCCGAAGGGACCACCTGTAGGTGAGATAAAACGTCTACACTCCTCATGTATGCTGAGTTAGTGAGTAATCTGTATGCTTTTTGCAACTATATTTCACACTGATCGTTAGTCCATAACCCTTTTGTGATTCCTGAGTTATGAGGCTTGAGGCCCTTGTCTAGAAAACAGCAGCAACACAATGGTAACTACCAGCTGTCCAAGGGAATTTCACCCAAGGATCACAATCACCTCCAAGGAGTTAACTATCCCTTTTGTAAGACCTAGTTACCTAGGTGGTTTTCCTCAAGGTTTTTGGAGCTCCCGCCTTCTAAGCCTTTCTTTTTCCTTGATGTAAAAGTCCAACTTAAGTAGCACTCTCACACAAGCAAGATTGCAACCACCTTATCAATTCATATCAAGCTCAGTCTCAAGCACATAACTCAAACAAGAGACATCAAGTGAAGGAGTAATTGAGACAATGGCAAGTGCAAGGCATAATTAGCAGAGGAGTGCCTTTTGGCAGCCAAAGCACGTCGGCCTCAGCCGATGTCACTGTTATAATTTAGGAGGTCATCCCCTAAATCAGGGAAGAAACCCTTTGATCCAAGGCACGTCTTGTATCTTCCAACTTGACCATTTTGGATCAGTCCAAAACTTAGACAACGGACTTTTAAACAGTTGTTTTTTCCATTCGTATGGTCAGATCGATAATCTAAACAGCCATCATCACAAATCCACGAGACTTATCATTGAATAAGGACAGTGCATACCTGGTCTGTCGGACCGGACCCAGGGGACATGCTCAATATGAGCAGTCCATGCCTGGCCCGTCCACTACTTGCAAATTCTAGAGACTGCTCTTGGTGGCACGACCCTGGGTTTGCTAGTGTACCTTCTTCTCTGTTTTCCTTGACCTTGATCAACGGCTTAGGGGTAAGCGATGGCTCTGCACCTTCTAAACCGGTAGAAGATAACAGCCTATATCAGCCTACATCAACCTCAACAAACCAGAGAAGTAGAGGAGAAGGTATTATGATGACAGCCGTGACGCTCACTCTTGAGCACGTCAATGGTGAGATGTCAAAGTTCACAGGATTCGGTTTCCCCTTGTAGAAATGGCAATTTGATTATGGTATGAGGGTGCGTGATTACTTCAAGATGTTCCTTGGAGAAGAGATTGAACCTTCAAAAACAGATCCTCGATATGATGCGTGTAGTGTCAAAAACTGCACTTGTGATTCTTGTGACATTAGTGCATGAGTCACAGCATGTCCACCTCCAAGGTATCACAAATATATCAAAAGCTTATGAGAAGCTTGGACGTGTCCACCAATCAACAGCTCTCGCAAATCACCTCTTCATCCTTCAAAAGCTGATTCCCATGAGGGTCAGCGAGGGAGAGTCAATTTTCGACTTCCTTTTGTAGTTTGAAGGACAACTCAAGCAAGTGATCCAAATGAATTGGGAAATCGGTACCAATATACAGACCATAATCCTCGTCATGGCGTTATCTGAAAGCTTTTGTCTTATGATCACCGTCTTTGGCGGTTGGAAGGAAAAGGATTTGACGTATGAGACGGTGTCCAAGTACGTGCACAACTAGGTCATGTCCTGTAGCGGTAGTGAGGCTAGCATTTCAGCCTATGCTACACAGTACGGTGGTTGTGACAACAATTCCTTTTTTGGTCAGAGCGGCAACGAAAGCGGTGGCGGTGGAGGAAAAAAAATGTCGGCATTCGAAAGAGTTCAAAGCAACCTGGGAAGTACATAATTGTGGCAAGCTTGGGCATTAAGCACGGGAGTGCAAAGCTCCTAAGAAGGAAGACGGAGATCATGGTGGTAGATATGAGGACAAAGGAAAAGGTAAGAAGGATATGAAAAACATGATGGCTGAGCGCGTACCGGCAATAAAGGGAGTAGCACTTCTTAAGCGTGGAGCCTACGGGCTCCACAATATCATGAACCACACCTCTTGAAGACAGAAGGATGGATTCATCTCCATTTGGGATACGAAATGTCACTTCAGATGTGCCAACAAAAGCCTTGTCCATGCGCAAGTTTAAGGGGATAAGTTCATCAGTATCAAGGTGAATGGTGCTGAAAAACACTTGAAGCTAGAGAACATGGTCTACATGTTGTTTTGCGGTAAACTTCTTGTTTGTGTCCAAAATCACAGACCACGACATGACGGTCGTCTTCACGGGGCAGGAGGCTGTGATTCTCAAATATAAGGACATTAAGATCTCCTATCCTCAGGAGATTCTTATCGGACAAGTTTCAAGAGTTAATGGACTCATTGTACCAGAGACCATGTCCCTTGAAAGCACCAATGAGGAATATGCGGTGGTTGAAGAGCCTGTCTGTAAAGCTTGATATTTCACCACAAGCTGTCACTATGGCGGCCAGTTCTACCAACACAAACGCTGAGTTGTGGCACAGGCGGTTTGGCCATGTCGCCGACAGCACCCTTCAAGCTATGCAACAGCACGAAGTGGTTCATGGGATGGACGGTTGCAAGGCCGAGAATACGGGAAACTGCAAAAAGTTGTGGGAGCCATGCCTCAAAAGCAAGGCAAAAAGAATGCACTTTGCGCGTAACAGGCAATGTGCGGCAGCAATGTTGGACTTCATTCACTCTGATACGTGTGGACCGTTTTGCATCCCTTTGAACGCCGGGAGCAAGTATTTACAGACCTTCATCAATGACCACAGTCGCAAGATGTCAATCTATTTCCTCAGGACAAACGGAGAGATCAAGGAGAAGCTGCAAGAGTTTGTCGTGATGGTATAGCGGCGGACAAGCAAGAAGGTCAAGATATTGCGTACGGACAACGGTTCTGGGTATGATGCGTGCAAAGACTCGTTGAGCAAACACGGCATTAACTACAAAACCACCATGCCTTACACCCTCCTGCGTAATGGCGTTGCCGAGCGGATGAACCTGACTATCCTCGGCATGAAACAAAGTTTGCTCTTTGACGCCAAACTCCCACCTTGCTTCTGGACTGAAACTGCAAAAATGGCTCGCTACCTTGTGAATCTAACTCCGAAAGCAGCGCTTGGAAGGCGTGGTAAGAAGGAGGAAGAGAAGCAGCTTAAGTACCACAGGAGGCTTTGTTAGGGAAGAAGCCAGATACCTCACATTTAAGGATCTTTCAGTGTATTGCCTGGGTAAACGTCCAAGCAAGAGAAGGAAGTAGCAAGCTTGATGCACGCCATCGTATGTGTGTAATGGTCGGATATAACATTGCACACAAGGCGTACAGGCTGTGGGACGAAGCGGCTAGAAAGTTCATCAAGTGCCGAGATGTCGAGTTTGATGAAAGGACGCTTGGTACGGGAGAGTTGCTCGACCCTGTCCATATTGTAAAATGAGGAGAATGGGTTGTATTGCCCAAGTCAGGTAATCAGGCACCTGAGAAGTCAGATGGATGTCAAAGTCAGCTTTCCTGTATGGGGGGCTAGACAAAGAAGTGTTGATGGAGGAGATCGAGGGAGTGAAAGCTCCAAACCACAAGGTTTGCCAACTGGTCAAAGTACTCTACCGGTTGAAACAAGCCTCAAGGATGTCGTACAAGGAGATGGATAGTTTTATGGTCGGGCTCACCTCCATGCACTTTCTGAATGATCCTAGTGTCTATGTGCGGGAGGATGAGTAAGGCTTGATGCTGGTTGCATTGTACGCAGATGACCTAATCATATGCTTGTCATCCGTCGAGTAGTTGAACAAGCTGAGGACAGATCTCTGTAAGAAATTCAAGATGAGGGACATGGGTTCGCTCGAGTTCCATCTCTGGATAGCCATCTACCATAATCAATCGATAGGACCCATCAAGCTAAAACCAGACCAAGTATATCATGGAGGTCCTCAAGCGCTACAACATGGAGGACTGCAAGCTCATGAGAACACCCATGACAACAGATATCAAGATCTCCTTTCCATGAGTCCCAGCAAGAAAGCAAAACAGCGTGAGATGGAGAACATTTCCTACCAGTGTGTTGTTGGCAGCCTCATGTAGACATTGTTCTCTATCTTGAAGTCTTTTTTTGTACTATTTACCTTGATGATGATTTACTTACCTCCTTCGACTTGCTTATAGACAAGACTGCTGTTGGAACAACTCAAGCGATGTTTAGTGTTGTTAATGGAGATAAATCCATCCTTCCCCCTTGAAGAGTAGTGGTTCATGCTAGACTCAAGTGCGTGGGTTCAATACTTGACTAGTGGTGCTCCCTTTGTTAATGTCATACTCGCAACCATCATGTTTGTCTACTCTTTCTTACTGGTTCTTTTACCGTCATTGTTATCATTATGATCTCTGCCTTCTATTTTCAAAGGCCTATACTCTCACGTCCAATGCCCAAGTTTGCCACAATTATGGTACTATGGAGGGTGTTTTGAACTTTTAACAATGCCATCATTGTCTTTTCCTCCACTGCCACCACTTTTGCTGCCCCTCTCAATAAAAGAGGAGTTGAAGCCACAGCCATCGCATTTTGTAGCATTGGCCGAAACATTAGACTTAGTATGGTTTCTACCCATGATCTCACTGTGCACATACTCGGATACTACCTCATACGTCAAATCCTTCTCCTTGTAATTACTAAAGACGGTGATCACATGATCCCAACTTTCAGGTAGCGCCATGGGGATCATGGCTCGCATACTACTATTGATTTTCTAGTTTATTTATGTCACTTATTGTAACAATCCTTGAAATTGTAGTAGGAAGTCTGGAATCATCCCCCCTCTTATCCTAATTGAAATCAGTTTTAAGAGGATGAAGAGGTGATTTGCAAGAGCGATTGATTAGTACACATGTGCAACCTTCTCATAAGCCTTTAATGCATGTGTTATATCTTGGAGATGGACATGCTATTACTCATACATTGATTTCATAAGAATTGTAAGCGCCATATTGTTTTCACACTGATCTCTTCATATCTAGCGTCTATTCTTGGAGCTTCAACCTCTTCTCAAAGGAACATGTTCAAGTAGTCACGTACCCTGATGACAATGTCCAATTTCCATGTCCACAATTGACAATCTGTTTACTTGTGAATTTTGATATGCCACTTTTGACCTGCTCAAGAGTGAGTGTCACGGATTTCTTCATTCTACTTCTCTCATTGTGTTCCTCTCTACTTCGTTGAGACGGATGTAGGCAGATCTAGGCTCTTCTCTTACTACCTGTTTAGTAGGTGCTCATTTGTTGCTTATTCTTTAGTCGTTGATCTCTTGTAAACAGAGAGGAATACACTCTTTTGAATCCAGGGTCAGGCATCCAAGGACAAAGTTAATCTTGGTTAGGATCCAAGGGTTCTACCCCCGAAGGTAGAGCTTATCCTTGGCTCGTATTCAGTTTGTGCAAGCACCCGCCGTTAGAGCTCATAGAGGAGATGGAGCTCATGGAGCTCATGGAGCTCATGGAGCTCATGGAGCTGATGCTCACTACAAGAGAGGGAGTGGAAGAGACCACGTAGAAGCGTGCCTTATAACTAGTAAGTGTGGAACCGTAAGCCTTTGTTAACCGACCTTAAGTAATGGACTAGAAAACAAGGTCCACACAGTGGCACTTACCATTTGCTCATTGTATCGCAGCTAGGAAGAGATATCATTCTTAGAATCATGGTTGAACATTAAGCAATTCGTACGAATCACTTCCTTGCACCGTGTCACTAGCACCTAGTCACTTTGATGTGCCGGGCTAAATCTTTAGGCTTAGACCAACCAATGCATCTTTAGTGTTTCCCCGTGGTGCACTACTCTATGAGGAGTCTCAAAGGTAAGAACTATAATGAATAACATGCAATTGATAAGTACTATTAATCGTATAGTCATTCTCTAGCCTAGGCACGCATTGGCTTCTTGGATGAGTTACTGTAAGGCTAATCCGCATTGCATTCCCCTTGCCTAGATGGCGCTCTTTGTGATTACCAAGTGGCCCTAGCGACCATGATGGACATTGGAATGTTCTAAGATGACTCTTAGAATCTTCTTGTGTCCATTTTGGTTACAAAGAAGTTTAGCCACTGCGCTGGGATTTGACCAAGGGACCTCGCGCTCTAAAGACTACCTTTGGAACATCTAAACCTCAAGGAATTGTCTTAGGTTGTGTTTCTTGGCTATAGCATCCAGTTCAGACCAAAGGAACTTGCTCCAAACGAGCACTACATGCCTTGTCTATGTAGACCAGACTTAGGAGACTTACTCTAAGGGAACAGTGCATGCCTAGTTTGTCGTATGCTTGTCAAAATAAAAGCTGTGGACAAGGGACATATAGGTTAATAAGCAGATCTTTTATTGCACTACTCGAACCAGCAACATTTCTAACACCTACAACGACACCAACAATATCATAGGCTGTACAAATACAGACATGACCTTAAACTAAAGAGATCTCAACTTCATATGCAAACAAGTCCCTCTCATGAATAGAATTGTAATAAATTGGTGCAACGAGGAGTAGGTGGTTGTGGCAACCACAAGCATGAACGCTGTATGTTTCTTGTAGCTTTAGATCAAAGGAAGGACTTTGTCTCTAATATCGCATAACACAAATAGGTAGAAGTGTAGTAAACCCTATCTCTATGCGCATTGACAAATAAAGGCAATCTAATTGGCTAAGAATCTAGAGCATAATGCATGTACCAAGCACATTTTCATTGCCTATCAATTCATTTGGCGCATGGTTCAAGAGGGTACTACTAATCTACAGTTTACTCAAACTTGGAGGTAGGTTGCTGATTTCTGCACCAAGCAAATTATTTGTGAGAAACAATAGTTATACATGAAGACATGCAGTCTTAGCCTACTTTGATTGAAGAAAAGAAGTAGATTGTTGAGTAATGAGCCATCTAGCTCAGTTTCACGTCTATATGACCAAATTCTAGGAAGCTATCACATGCTTGCTCCAATCCACAATCTCACTTTACCATTGGAAAGGTCAGGTGGAAAATGTGTGTGGTTCAAGTTGTAAGGCGATGGAATGGTTGGTTTGGGAGATATGAGTTTTCAAAATTCTTCGGGGCATTAACCGGCGATGTATAAGTGGTGGTGGGCGACGGCTCCATGCCGTAGCCGAAGCAAAAGGAAAGAAGACTAAGGAAAAGACCTAATTTTGGAAGTATCCAAAAAGGTCATGCATTATGTAGTTCCCTTTTGAGAGTATGCTGGCTAGGGAAAAACACCTCTCCTTATTTTTTAGGTGAGGTATGATCCCTGTGTGTTATCCGTGGATCCATGGACATTATGGACTCTAGTGTGTGAACATAAGCCTTTTTGACTAAGTATTGTTGCTTCTGAGAGGGCTGACTTGCCCAAACTCTAGCTCTATATGTACTCCATCATTTTGAGTGTTAAAAAAAACATTCTTCAGCAAAGTGATGCCCTTCCAGTCCCACATGCTCGCTGCTCCAAGGCTCCCTCTCTCCTCCAGTTCCAACACTTGGCATCAGAGCTAAGTTCTGCCACTTTCAGCCAGCACAGGCCATCACTTTGAGATTGACGGGTTGGGATGAAACCTTCATTTTTTTCCAAAATCAATGACATCTTCAAGTTCAAAAGACAAGCTTTCCAACGATTCCAAGATGGCGAAGATCAATCGGTTGGCTTGAGAGTTATGCTCAAAACAAGGTCGGCCAGGGCTACACTCTTCTCTCTGAGTAAGACTGTCGCCTTGTGATGACCACAACTCTCTGGTTTCTTTGTCAAATTAAACAGTAGCACATACGAATTAAAGGATTTATTGTAAGCTTTTGGTTAAAGGAAACATATTTGCATTCTATTTGTACATTTGGGAGAAACGCTATTTACAGGCTACGTGGTGTGAGCAGGAGTAGGAGCAGAAGCATACCCAGTTTTGAAAAGGAAATATCCATAAAAATCCCCTATTGATGATTATGTTCTATGAATTGATCTCAAAGGTTTTAAGTTGCATTTTCCAGTGGTGGAGTTAGTTTTTCCAAATTCCATGTCTGTTGGCCCCTAGAGTCTATTTTTTGTCAGACAGATTTCTGGTCGAAACAGCACCAGATGCAGGGGTAGCGCCGCCTCTCAAGGGCAGCGCTGAGTATCAACAAAGATCAAGATGGCAGCAGTAGGCTTGGTAATAGCAGCCCTGCCCTTGGAGAGGCTAGAAAGATGCACCTTCACGTTTTGGAAGATCCATACCCGCCTCCTTTTGGAGGGAGGGGGCTTGTGGGAGGTAGTGAGCGGCGACGAGCGCGCTCCGCCTCCACTGGCAAAAGGCAACACCGTAGCGCAAGTGGTGGCCAAGAAGACACCGCCAAAAGTTGCAGAGATTCAAGTTCATTTACAACTGCAGCGGCGACATATGAGGAGTGGAAGAAGAAGGATAGGTAGGTCTACAGGCGACTTGTCAACAGTATCTCCAAACCGCATCTTCACTACGTGAGTGACAAGACTACTGCAAAAGAGGGGTGGGACACGTTGTGCAAGAAGTATGAGAGCAAGGATCCTCCATTCCTTATGCTTTTGGAGGAGAAGATGATGGCGTTGAAAATGCAAGGTAGTGAAGGGATAGAGGCATACTTGCACAAGACACGCTCTTCATCCTTCTTTTCCTAAGGGGACTCTCAACGAGCTATGACATGGTACGAGAGACGATGGAGTGCCAGCCGACTCTCGCCTTGGACTTCATGTGCAAGCACCTTGTGCAGGTAGAACAATGTCGCAATATAGCAAAGCGCAATGGTGGCAGCAATAGCAGTGAAGCAGCTTTCATGGCCATGTGATCATACAGCCCAAGTGAAATAGCAACAACAATCTGGGCAGTAGAGAGGCAAGAAGAAGGGCAAGTGCCACTATTGCCATGAAGAGGGGTACTACAAAAAAGAGTACTCTAAGTTTAAGAGGGAGCAGAAGGAGCAGCAGCAACAGTAGCAAAAGCAGCAATCTCTACAACAACAGCAGTAGCAACGTCCGCAATTGCAGTAGTACGAGCAGAACCAAACCGACGTGCGCCATTTTGGCAAAATGAAAGTGGCTTGGGGGGTGCGCGACCGCCTCTTCATGGCAAAGTCTGACATGCCACAGAAAGAGAAGGCGGATCTGGCGTACTCCATGGACTTTGGGTGTACCAAGGGCGTGAAGTACCTCAAGGAGTGGATTATGCAGCTGCTCTCCATTCCCCTGTGTCTGATTGCTTTGGGTGATGATCGGGTAGTGTATGCTGAAAGGATTGGGATTGTGGAAATGTGGTTGGAGACCTTGCGTAGCATTGAAGTGGGAGTGTTCCATGGCGTGTTGTATGCACCTAATGCTGCGTTCAACCTTCTCTTAGTGTCCTCTCTCACCAACACAGGAATGGGAGCTGTCCTTGACGATGACTATGGCTACATCCTCGAAGAGAAAACCAGAGAGGAGTTAGCCAGGTCGGTGAAGGAAGGCGACATATACCGCTTGCTGGGGACGACCAAGATCCCACGCAAGTAGAGTCTTGCAGTAGTAGTGTAGACCACATATGGCGTAATCAAGCATGCGCACTACGGCCATATGGGCATGCACGCCTTGCAGTAACTTCGAACGAAGCAGATGGTACTCGCGTGTAACCCAGCATCTCTAAGTTTGAGCAGCAATTGTGCATCAGCTGTTTTGAGGGAAAGCAGCATCACGAGTTATTCTCTAGATTAGGAGAGCGCGCGAAGGAGGTGCTGGAGCTAGTCCACATAGATTGTTATCGCCGGATGCAAATCCAGAACTTTGGAGGCTCTAGGCATTTTCTCACCTTTATTGATGATTTGAGCCATTACACTATTGTGTATTTCCTTTCCTCTGAGGACCCGTGCTTTGACTGGTTCAGGGAGTTCAAGGCCATGGTGGAGAACCTGACAGGGAAGAAAATCAACGAGTTGCGCAGCAACCGCGGTGGAGAGTACTTCAGCAAGGAATTCTAGGACTACCTGGTAACAACAGGAATCAAGGCACAACGTATTGCATCATACTCAACGGAGCAGAATGGCGTAGCAAAACGCACCAAGAACACCATCGTTGAGTCGGCATGCTCCATGCCACAACGGCTTGGCTCACCTACGACTTTTGGGCCAAAGCCGTGAGCAGTGCGGTGTACATCAAGAACCGCAGTCCAACCAAGGCCCTGGAGCAGATGACGCTGTACGAGGCCTGGTTCAGTAAGAAGCCAAGCGTGGGTCATCTTTGTGCATTTGGCAACTTGGCACATATGCACGTGCTAAAGGAGAAGCGGTACAAATGGAACACAAAGAGTGCATAGATCCTGGTGACTGGCTATGACGTGGCAAGTAAGGCGTATCGCCTGTACGAAAGGAATACTGGCCACGTCATTATCTCCAAGGATGTCGTCTTCAACAAGAGCAACGTCATCAACACGAATATCATCTCCGAAGAGGCAGCGGAACTAGCAACAGACAAAGCAGTGGGAATAGAAATTCTCCCTGATCATGTCTCTTCTGATCCTTCCTCCATTGTGATAGTGGGAGAACCAAAAAATTCCCCCATGTCTGATGCAGTAGATATAGCAGCCTCATCTTCAGAAGCAGAGGGAGAAGATGCACCACCATCAGCACCAGCAGTTAGATCAGCAATACTGCGCAAGCCGCCTGCTAACGCTCTAGCACCAGGTCGAAGGTACCCTTTCAAGTTGCGCTACAAGCCTGGTCACCGTGGGGATTTCTAGATGCTCCAGAAACCAGACCAGATGAACATCGCAGTTGTAGTAGACTCTCATCAGCCAACGTCGTGCATTGGCCATGGCGGCACTAGATGCAGCAGATTCAACACAAGTTGTGCAACATGAGATACAGGTGTAGCTGGATAACTATATGTGGGAGCTGACTGAGCGTCCACGTAAGGTGATCAAGTGCAAGTGTGTGTTCAAGAAGAAGCACGGAGCAGATGGCAACCTGGAAACGTACAAGGCGAGGCTAGTCGTCAAGGCCTATTTGCAACGAAAAGGCATCGACTACTCAGAAACGTTTCCTCCTGTTGCAAGGTTTGCCTCTATGCGCACGCTCCTTTCTTATGCAACAGCTAAGGAGTTTCAAATTCACCACCAGGACGTCAAGATGGCGTTCCTAAATGGTGACCTGGAAAAGGAGATTTACATGGAGCAGACGGACGGGTTCGTCATGGATGGCCAGAAGTTTATGGATTGCAAATTGCAAAAGTCGCTGTGTGGCCTCAAGGAAGCGTTGCGTGCTTGGAACCAGAAATTGGATGCGGGGTTGCAGTGCATGGGGTTCGAGCGCACGGAGAATGACTACAATGTATATTGTTGGTAGCATGAGCATAAGGTCCTTTTCATTCTTGTGTATGAGGATGAC
The DNA here is from genome assembly GCA_023375785.1 of Penium margaritaceum. Lineage (NCBI taxonomy): Eukaryota > Viridiplantae > Streptophyta > Zygnematophyceae > Desmidiales > Peniaceae > Penium > Penium margaritaceum. The sequence continues at coordinate 287,631 of SZWC01001103.1, forward strand.
ATCCTCCTCCTCTGAACAACATGTGTGTATAGTAGGAGTTCAAGGAAGCCATGTAGGAGCGCTTCCGGATGTCTTATCTCTGGGAGGCATCATACTTCTTAATATCCAAATCATGCGTGACCGAGAGTCACACTCTCTATCGTTACAGCAGAGCCGCTACATCAAGGATGTCTTGCAGCAGTTGGGCATGGCAGAGGCAAAATCCACGGGCACGCCGCTAGAGACATGGTAGTACCTCGTGAGCTTCAATGGAGAAGCAAGTGCAGCTGAGCGGTAGAAGTACCTGAGCGCCATTGGCAGCATCATGTACCTTATGGTGGCAACCAGGCCGGACCTCGCACAGGCTGTTAGCACTCGGAGGCAGCACATGGCCAATCCCGGACCTGAGCACCTCAAGGCAGTGAAAGGGATCTTTCGCTACCTTGTTGGAACCATCAACATCCGCATCACCTACAACGACAACGATAACATCATCGGCTATAAAGACGCACATTAGGCTTCAAAGCCTGAGGACCGCAAGTCCATCTCTAGACATGTGTTCCTCATGAATGGTGGGGCCATCAGCTTGTATTGCAAGCGGCAGGTGGCCACCTTAAGCATAGAAGCTCAGTACGTCTCTCTCAGCTTTGGAGCCAAGGAAGTAGTTTGGCTTCACTGTCTCATGGCGGAGATGAGTGGGAGTGTAGCAGTTTCAGTTCCTGTGCGCGTCGACAAGTAGAGCGCAATTGCAATCGCCAAGAATCCTGAGGACCATGCACACACCAAGCATATTGACATTGCATATCAATTCATCAGGCACATGGTGCAGGACGGTGCTATCAAGGTGGAGTTTACTCCAACCAGCAAGCAGGTCGTAGGTTTCTTCACCAAGCCAGTGACGCGTGAGAAGCAATAGTTTTGCATGAAGGCATGTGGACTCAGCCCACTTTGACTACAACTAACTGGGAGATTGTTGGACAAGGAGCCATCCAACTCAGTTTCAGGTCCACAGGATCAAGTTCAAGGAAACTACCAGATGGCTACTATGATCGTCCATCGAACTTTGCACAGGAAAGATCAGGTAGCAAAATGTCTACGCTCTAAGTTTGAGGCTGATGCATTGGTCGGATTGGGAGATATGAATTTTTGAAAACTCTTAGGTCGACCGGTGATATCCGGGTAACCATGGGTGATGGCTCCATGCCTCAGCTTAAGAAAGGAAAAAGGCAAAAGGTCTAGGGTCAAGACGTGATGGGAGAAATATCCAAAAAGGTCCTAGATTCTTGAGTCGCCTTGTCAGAGACCTTTTTGGATAGTTATTTTATCAGGTCTTCACCCTGGACTTCTTGCCTTTTGCTTTTCTCACGCTAAAGCATGGAGTCATCGCGCATGGTCACTCAAATATCAGTAGTCGATGACCTCAAAAACTTTGAAAATTCATATCTCCCAATCCGACCGTTGGATCGACCTCAAATTTAGACCGTTGACATTTTGCCACCTGATCTTTTCGGTGAGTAATCCGATTGATGATCGGAGTAGGCATTTTGTAGTTTCCTGGAACTTGCTCCCGTGGACCTGAAACAAAGTTGGATGGCTCTTTTCTCAACAATCTCACTCTTTACCAAAGTCAGAGTAGGCTGACTCCACATGCGTTCATGGAGAACTAGAGCTTCTCATGGGTCACTGGCTTGGTAGAGAAATCAGCAACCTGCATGCTAGTTGGAGTTAACTCCAGCTTGATAGCACCCTCGTACACCATATGCTTGCTAAAGTAATATGCGATGTCAATGTGCTTTGTCTGTGCATGATAGTCAGGATTTTTGGTGAGTTTGATTGCGCTGTGGTTGTTGATTCACACGGGAGCTGGAACTGCTACACTCCTACTTATCTCCGCCATGGGACGCTAAAACCAAACATCTTCCTTGGTTCCAAAGCTAAGAGAGACGTACTCAGCTTCCGTGCTTGAGGGGGCCACAATTACATGCCGCTTGCTACACCAACTGATGGCCCCATTACTCATGAGGAACACATGTCCAGAGATGGACCTATGGATCTCAGGATTTGAAGCCCAATCAGTGTTTGTATAGCCGATATGTTTTTGTCATTGTCGTTATAGGTGATGCTGATTTTGATGGTTTGAGAAAGGTAGCGGAAGATGCGCTTTATTGCCTTTTGGTGCTCAGGTCCGGGGTTTGTCATGTACGGGCTTAGAACGCTAACAGCGTGTGCGAGGTCGGGCCTGGTTGTAATCTTCAGGTATATGAGGCTGCCAACGGTGCTCTGGTACTTCTGCCGCTCAGCTGCATCCGCTTCTCCATTGAAGCTCACGAGGTACTGCCGCGTCTCTAGCAGCATGCCGATAGGTCTTGCTTCTGCCATGCCGAACCGTTAGAAGACATCCTCGATGTAGCAGCTCTGCTGTAGTGGGAGAGAGCGTGATTTACGATCATGCATGGTCTGGATACAAAGGAAGTATGATGCCTTCTTGAGATCAGATATCATGAAGCGCTCCTACATGGCCTCCTTGAACTCCTATAGTGCAGAGATGCTGTTTGAAAGGAGGAGTATGTCATCCACATTCATGATGATGATGAGCACCTCATGACCATTCCGCCAGCTATAGATACTATAGTCTCACACACTGCGCCCAAATCCCATGCAGTGAAGCGCCGCATGCAATTTCTGGTTCCATGCATGGACGCTTGCTTGAGGCCGTACAGCAACTTGTATAGCTTGTAAACTAGGTGTTCTTTGCCATCCATCATGAACCCCTCTGGCTGCTCCATGATAATCCCATCTTCTAAATACCGTTCAGGAAGTCGTCTTGATGTCTACAACGCTTCCTCTGCTTGTGCCAATGAGGCCGGTTCATCTATTCCATCAGACATGGGAGAGTAGAATCACTCTCCCACAGTCATAGTGGAGGAAGGATCAGGAGAGAGAGGGTAATGAAGGACATCTGCTCCCACTGCCTCGTCAGCCGCTGCTTCTGCTGCTTCTTCACAAACAATGTTGGTTCCGACAACGTTGCTCTCGTTGAAGACGACATCCTTACAGATGATGACGTGGCCTGTATCCCTCTCATAAAGGCGATGCGCCTTGCTTATCACATCGTAGCCAATCATCAGCATGTGCGTCCCACTTTTACCACTTCTCCTTTTGCACGTGCATGTGCGCCAAGCTATTAAACGAGCAAAGATGATCCATGCTCGGATTCTTGCCGCACCATGCCTCGTAAGGTGTCATCTACTCTAGGGCCTTGGTTGGACTACGGTTTTTGATGTACACCGTAATGCTCGTTCCTTTGGTCCAAAACCCATAGGTGAGCCCAGTTGCGTGCGGCATGGAGTGCGCCGACTCAATGTGCCATTCAGTTCTGCTGTGCCGAATATGGCGCGGTGCGCTACGCCTTGATGACTACTACTGCGGAATAGTCATGGAACTCCTTACTCAGGTACTCTCCACCGCTGTCGCTGTGTAACGCCTTGATTTTCTTGTAAGTCTGGTTCTCTACCATGGACTTGAACTCCTTGAACGTATGAAAGGATTGGTCCTTGGAGGAAAGGAAGTACACAATAATGTAACAGCTGAAATCATCAATGAAGGTGAGAAAATACCTAGACCCTCCAAAGCTCTGGGTCTGGATTGGGCCACACAAGTCTGTATGGACCAGCTCCTTTGTGCGGACCAACACCTCCTTTGTACGCTCCCTTGCTTATGAGAACGCCTTGCCATACTGCTTCCCCTCCAAATAGCTGATGCAAAACTCCTGCTCAAAGTTAGAGATGGTAGGCAAGTGACGTACCATCTGCTTTTTTTGAAGTTGCTAGAAGGCGTGCATGCTGATGTGGCCATATCATGCATGCTAGATTTTGCCATGAGTCGCTTGCACCACTGCTGCAAGACTCTGTTTGCGCGGGATCTTGGTCGCCCCCAACAGGCGGTACATGTCCCCTTCCTTCACCAACCTGGCCAACTCCTCTCCTGTTTCCTTGTCAAGGATGTAGCCATAGTCGTCGTCAAAGACAACTTGCAATCCCGTATTCGTGAGAGAGGACACTGAGAGGAGATACAATGCAGTATTAGGTACGTACAGCATGCGATGGAACACTCCCACTGCAATGCCACGCGAGGTCTCAAACCACATTTCCACAGTCCCAATCCCCTCAATGTACACCCCATGATCATCACCCAAAGCAATCGAACGGGAGGGAATAGAGACACCTGCGTCAACCACTCTTTGTGGTGCGTCTGGCTCTTGGTACACCCGGAGTCCTTGTACCATGCAAGATCGGCCTTCTCCTTCTACGACATGTCAGACTTTGCTATAAAGAGGGAGTCCCGTACCTCTTTGGCCATGTTCATGTTGCCAAAATGGCACACGCCGGTCTGCTTCTGCTGTTACTACTGCTGCCGCTCACGTTGCTGTGACTGCTCCTGTTGTTGTTGTAGAGATGGCTACTTTTGCCACTATTGCTGCTGCTATTTCTGGTCCCTCTTGAACTTGAAGCACTCTTTCTTATAGTCTCCCTCTTTCTAGCTATAGTGGCAGTTGCCCTTCTTCTTGCCTCTCCAGTACCCGAATTCTTGGTGGTGTGGTTTTGTGAGCGCATGGTCATGAAAGCTGCTTCACTGCTGCTGTTGCCGCCATTCCGCTTAGATGCATTGCCACGTTGTCCTACGTGGACCAGGTACGTGCAAATGAAGTCCAAGTGGAGAGTCGACTGGCACTCTAACGTCTCTCGCACCGTGAAATAACTCGTTTGGAGTCCCCTGAGCAAGAGGATGACAAAATGCGTGTCTTCTACAGGGTTGCTTGCCGCTTTTAGTTGCTTCGCCAGCTCCTTTGCCCTATCCAAGTATGCCTCCATCCCTTCGTCATCGTGTATTTTCAACGCCATCATCTTCTCCTCCAAAAGCATGAGGAATATAGGATCCTTAGCCTTATACTTCTTGCACAACGTGTCCTATCCCTCTTTTGCAATAGCCGTGTCACTTACAAACTGAAGATGCGGGTTGGAGATGGTGTTGACAAGCAGCCTATAGGCATGCCTATCCTTCTTCCACTCCTCGTATGCCGCCGATGCTGTTGTAGATGATATTGCATCTGTTGTACCTTTCTACGGCGTCTTCCTCGCCACCATCTCCGTTGTGGTAATGCCTTTTGCCTGTCGAGGCGGAGCGCGCTCGTCACTGCTCACCACCTCCCACAAGCCCCTCTCCCTCAAAAGGAGGAGGTTACGAAGTTCCAAAACGTGAAGTTGGTGCATCCTTCTAGCCATTCCAAGGACTGGACTAATGTTACCACACCTGCTGCCGCCATTTTGAGATTTGGTGATGAACACCGGGTCCTTGAGTGGCGTCGCTACCCTTGCTTCTACCGCAGTTTCTGCCACAAATATGTGTGATAGAAAATGGACTGTAGAGGCCAAGAGAGTGGGAATTTTGAAAAACAAAGCCTTTCACTAGAAGATTCACCTCAAAGCCTTTTTGATCGATCCATAAAATAGGGTCATCAAATAGGGACTTTCACATATATGCCCTTTTGAAAACAGGGTATGCTACTGCTCCTACTCCGGTAGTCGATTGTTGAAGTTGGTTAAGGTTTTACTATAACTGGGCACTCTCAAAGTGACGGCATGTAGTGGTTGAAAGTAGCAGAACTTGGCTTCAAGACTAAGTGTTGGAACAGGAGGGGAGAGGGAGACTTGGAACAGCAAACATGTGGGACTCTAGGGCATGACTTGTGCTGAAGAATGGTTATTGAATCAGTCAAAATGATGGAGTACATATAGAGCCAGAGCTTGGGTAAGTCAGCCCTCTCACAAGCCACATCACTTAGCCATGGAGGCTAAGGCTCACACACTTGAGTCCATAATCTCATACAAGAGAGGAAAGCAACATAGTAATCAGGCTGACCATTCACACACAACCTTTACCTCTAGAAAATGCTCTCATGGTACACTCTTGGTAGTCAAATAATCTATAATCCCATGGAGAATGGCCATTTGTCCATAGCTAGCACACAAGGGTCTCACTTCACCTGAAAAGTAAGGAGAGGTACCTTTTTCCTAGTCAACACACTCTGACAAGGTAATTGAAGAATCTAGGACCTTTGTAGATATTTTTCCAATCAGGTCTTGACGTTGGACCTTTTGCCTTCTTCTTTTCTCAGGCTAAGGCATGGAGCCATCGCCCATGGTCACCCTCATATCGGTGATCGATGACCCTAGAAACTTCTAAAATTCATCTCTCCCAATCCCGCTGTTGGATCGGCCTGAAACTTTGACCATAGAGATTTGGCACCTGATTTTTTCAATAGTGAAGTTGGTTGGACGATCGAAGTAGGCATCTGGTAGTTTTTTGGAACTTGCTCTTGTGGACTTGGAAGTGAGCCGGATGGCTCCTTTTGAAACAGCTAAGTGCGAGAACCTACCATAAGAGCTCATAGAGTAGATGAAGGAGATAAAGGTGATGGAGTTGATGCATGCTGCTAGAGAGCAATGGCAAGAGAGGACGTAGAAGCGTACTCTAAAACTAGTCAGTACGAGTCCATCATCCTTTGTCAACTGGCCTGAATTCACGAACTAGAAAACAAGGATAAAACAATGGTACTTAGCGTCTGCTCCTTCTATTGCAATTTGGAGGAGATATTCTCTTGAGCATCACGACCCCACCTTGAACAGTTTGCATGAATTACTTCCTTCCATTGTATCCTTAGTACCTAGTTTCTTTCGAACAACAAGCTTAATAATGGAGTTAAGACCAACCAATGCTTCTTTAGTGTCAGGCTTTTGTGGACAAGTCTATGAGGAGTCTCAAAGGTAAGTATTATAATGAATCACAGGGAATACACAGGTACTTGTAGTCTTATAGCCATTCTCTAGCCTAGGCACGTACTGGCTCATTGGATGAGCCAATTTACGGGCAGTCTAGATTGCATTATCCTTGCCTGCATGGTCCTCTCTACTTCCGCAAAGTGGCGCAAGCCACTAGGATGGACTGTGGAAAGTGCTAAGATGAATCATAAAATCTTCTTGTCCCCTTTTTGGTCACAATGAAAACTAATCAAGTGCAATCAAGTGCAAGTGGGTGTTCAAGAAGAAGAGGGGTACAAATGGCAACCTTCCCCCCTGTTGCGATGTTTTCCTCTATGCGCACACTCCTTTGTTTTGTTGTAACTGAGGACTTGGAGATTCGCCACATGGATTTCAAGATGGCATTCTTCAACGGTGACTTGAAGGAGAAAATCTACATGGAACAGCGAGAGGGGTTCGTCATATATGGCGAGGAGTACGTGGTTTTCAAGTTGGCGAAGTCGTTGTACGGCCTCAAGCAAGCGTTGCCTCCTTGGAACCAGAAATTGGATGCGGCACTACAGTGCATGGATTTTGAGCATAGCAAGTGTGACTATAACGTTTATTGCTCGTAACATGGTCATGAAGTACTCATCATCATCGTTTATGTAGATGACATGCTCCTCGTTTCCAACAACATGTCTGCACTTTAGGAGCTCAAGAAGGCCATGCAGGAGCTTTTGTTGATTTCTAATGTCTGGGAGGCACCATACTTTTTTTAAATCTAGATCACGCGTGACCGCAAATCACGTTCTCTCTCGGTGTACCAGAGTGGCTTCATCAAGGATGTCTTGTAGCGGTTCGGCATGGCAGAGGCCAAATCCATTGGCATCCTCTAGAGACATGGCAGTACCTCGTGAGCTTCAATGGAGAAAGAGATGTAGTTGACTGGCAAAAATGCCGGAGTGATGTCGTGAGCCTCATATACCTAATGGTGGTAACTAGGCCGAACCTTGTACAGGGTGTGACCGTTGTGAGCTAGCACATGGCAAACCCTGAATGTGAGCACCAGAAGGCAGTAAAGCGCATCTTTTGCTACCTTTCTGGAAATGACAACCACAAAACCATCATCAACAATAGATACACATATTGGGCTTCAAACCCTAAGGATTGCAAGTCCTGTTGGATCTGGAAGAGAGAGGGAGCCTTGGAGCAGCGAGCATGTGTGATTGGAAGGGCATCATTTGAGCTAAAGAATGGTTCTTAAATCACTCAAAATGATAAAGTACATATACAGCTAGAGCTTGGCCAAGCCAGTCCTCTCACAAGCTACACCAGTTAGCCATGGAGGCTAAGGCTCACACACTAGAGTCCATAATCTCACACAAGGGAGGAAATCAGCCTAGCAATCAGGCTGACCACTCACACATGACCTAGAGAGCTGGAGAATACTCTCATGGCACATTCCTAGTGGTGACATAACCCACAAACCCATGGAGAATCGCCATGTGTCCATGGCTAGTACACGAGGATCTCACCTCACCTAAAAAGTAAGGAGAGGTACCTTTATCCTTGTCAGCACACTCTAACAAGGCAATCCTAAGACCAAGGACCCTTTTGGATATTTCTCCCATCAGGTCTTGACCCTGGACCTCTTGCCTTTCTCTTTTCTCAGGCTAACGCATGGAGCCATCACCCATGGCCACCCCGACATTTACGGTCCATGACCCTTGAAACTTTGGAAATTCATATCTCCCAATCCGACTGTTCGATCGGCCTCAAACTTGGAGAGCAGAAGATTTGCCACCTCTTCTTTCCAATAGTGAATTCAGATTGATGATCAAAGCAAGCATCTGGTACTTTCCTTGAACTTACTCCTCTGGACCTGAAATCGAGCCGGGTGGCTCTTTTCCCAACAATCTCGCACTATGCCGCAGTCAGAGTGGGCTGAGTCCACATGCTTTCATGCAAAACTGCTGCTTCTCATGGGTCATTGGCTTGGTGTAAAAATCAGCGACTTGCTTCCTGGTTGGAGTAAACTCTAGCTTGATGGCACCCTCCTGCACCATGTGCGTGATGAAGTGATATGCAATGTCAATGTGCTTGGTACGTGCATGGTGCTCTGGGATCTAGGCGAGAGCGATTGCGCTCTAGTTGTTGATGTGCACAGGAACTGGAACTGCTGCACTTCCACTCATCTCTGCCATGAGACGCTGAAGCCAAACTGCTTCCTTGGCTCCAAAGCTAAGAGAGACGTACTCAGGTTCCGTGCTTGAGGTGGCCACGACCACTTGCCGCTTCCTGCACTGGCAAATGGTCCCTCCATTCATGAGGAATACATGTCCAGAGATGGACTAGCGGGTCTCAGAATTTCAAGCCCAATCTGCATCTGTGTAGCTGATGATGCTGTTGCCATTGCCGTTATAGGTGATCCCGACATTAATAGTTCTAGCAAGGTAGCAGAAGATCCCCTTCACTATCTTCTGTTGCTCCGGTCCGGGATTAGCCATGTGCTGGCTCAGAAAGCTCACAGCCTGTGCGAGGTCCCGCCTGGTTGCCACCATTAGGTACATGAGACTGTTGATGGCACTCTGGTACTTCTGTTGCTCAGCTGCATCTACTTCTCCACTAAATCTCACGAGGTAATGCAGCGTCTCGTGCGGCGTGCCAATGGATTTGGCCTCTGCCATGCCGAACCACTACAAGACGTCCTTGGTGTAGCGACTCTGCTGTAGCAAGAACGAGCGTGATTTGTGGTCACGCGTGATCTGGATGCCGAGGAAGTATGACGCCTCCCGAAGATCAGATATCTGGAAGCGCTCCTGCATGGCATCCTTGAACTCTTGCAGTACAGACATGCTCTTGGAAAGGAGGAGCATGTCATCCACATAGACAATGATGATGAGGATCTCATACTCATGTAGCCAGCGATACATGTTATAGTCACACTCGCTGCGCTCAAACCCCATGCACTCCAATACCGCATCCAACATTTGGTTCCAAGTACGCGACGCCAACTTGAAGCCGTACAATGACTTTGGCAGTAAACAAACCAGGTGCTCTTGGCCATCCATGACGAACCCCTCCGGCTGCTCCATGTAGATCTCCTCCTCCAAGTCACATTCAAGAATGCCATTTTGAGATCCGTGTGGTGAACCTTGAAGTCCTTAGCTGCTCCATAAGAGAGGAGCGTGCGCACAGAGGCAAACTTTGCAACAAGGACAAAAGTTTCTGTGTAGTCGATGCCCTCCTACTACGAGTAGCCCTTGGCGACCTGCCTCGCCTTGTTCTTTTCTAGGTTACCATCCGCTCCCCGCTTCTTCTTGAATACCCACTTGTACTTGATCACCTTCCGTCCAGGTGGACGATCAGTCAGCTCCCACGTGTTGTTGTCCAGTTGCGACTGTATCTCGTGCTCCATGGCTTGTGCCCAATCTGCTACATCTGGTGCAGCCATGGCCTCCTCGTATGACGTTGGCTCATCTGAATCTGTAGCAACTGCGACGTTCATCTGTTCTGGTTTCTACAACATCCAAAAATGGCCGCGCTTACCAGGCTTGTAACGCACCCTAAGAGGGTACCTACGACCTGGTGCTGGAGCGTTTGTGGGCGGCTGGCGCGGTCCTGCTGGCACAACTGCTACTGCTGGTGGTGCTATATCTCCCTCCTCTGCTTCTACCGATGAGGCTGCTGTATCTGCTGCATCAGACATGGGAGAGTAGAGTGATTCTCCTACTGTCACAGTAGAGGAAAGATCGGGAGAGACTGGGTCAGGAAGGATTTCTACTCCCATTGTCTCGTCAGCTACTAGTTCTGCTCCCTGTTCATAGACAATGTTGGTGCCGATGACGTTTCTCTTGTTGAAGACGACATCCGTGGAGGTGATGACGTGGCTTGTATCCCTCTCGTAGAGGCGATAGGCATTGCTTGCCATGTCATAGCCAATCATCAGCATCTGCGTACTCTTTGTGTCCCATTTCTGTCGCTTCTCCTTGGGCACCTGCATGTGCGCCAGGCTGCCAAATGCTCGGAGTTGACCCACGCTCGGTTTCTTGCCAAACCACGCCTTGTACTGCGTCATCTGCTCCAGTGCCTTAGTTGGACTACGGTTCTTGATCTAGACCGTAGTACACACGGCTTCAGCCCTGAAGTCGTAGGTCAGCCGAGCCGCGTGCAGCATGGATTGCGCCGACTCCACAATGGTACGGTTGGCGCGTTTTGCTACACCGTTTTGCTGCGGTGACTACGGTGCGGTACGCTACGCCTTGATGCCAGGTGCTGCGAGGTAGTCCTAGAACTCCTTGCTTAGATACCCTCCACCGCGATCGCCGCAATGTCTACGGTCCAAGTTTGAGGCCAATCCAACGGTCGGATTGGGAGATATGAATTTTCAAAGTTTCGGGAGTCATGGACTGTAGATGTTTGGATGGCCATGGGCGATGGCTCCATGCCTTAGCCTCAAAAAAGAAAAAGGCAAGAGGTACAGGGTCAAGACTTGATGGGAGAAATATCTAAAAAGGTCTTAGATTCTTCGGTTGCCGTGTCAGAGTGTGCTAACTAGGAAAGAGGTATCTCTCCTTCTTTTTTAGGTGATGTGAGATCCTTATCTGCTAGCCATGGACACATGGCGACTCTCCATGGGACTGCGGGTTATGTGACCACTAGGAGTATCCTAAGAGCATTTTCTAGCTCTCTAGGTCGTGTGTGAGTGGTCAGCATGATTGTTAGGCTGATTTTCTCCCTTGTGTGAGATTATGGATTCTTTTGTGTGAACCTTAGCCTTCATGGCTAAGTGGTGTGGCTTGTTAAAAGGCTGACTTGTTCAAGCTTTAGCTCTTTATGTACCCCATCATTTTATATGATTCAAAACCCATTCTTCTGCACAAGTGATGCCCTTCCAATCCCTCATGTTTGCTACTACAAGGCTCCCTCTCTCCTCCACTTCCAAACATTTATAGGCTTGCTTGTCTTTCTTCTTTCTTTCCTTATATGTAGTTGTTACGCTTGTAGATAAACTTCCACCTGTTATACCTTTTCAAGGTGTCTTTGTTGCCACTACCTCCGTTGTGGTGATACTTTTTATCTTTGGAGGCGAAACACGCTCGTCGCCGCTAACCACTCCTGAGAAGCCCCTCTCCTCTGAAAGGAGGCGGATACGGATCTTCAAGAATGTGAAGTTGGCGCATCCCTCAAGTTTCTCCAAGACCTAGGCTGCTCTTATCAAGCCTACTCCTACCATTTTCAGCTTTGATGATGCTCAACGCTGTCCTTGAGTGACGGTGTTACCCCTACTTTTGTTCGTGCTTTTGCCAGAAATCTATCTGATAAAAAATGAACTATAAAGCTAGTGGACTGGGAATTTGGAGAAATTGAGCTCACCACAAGAAAATTCAGCTCAAAAGATTTCCGATTAACTCATAAAACATGTTCATCAACAAGGGATTTTCAGACATATGTCCTTTTGAGAACATGGTAGATACCGCTCCTACTGGAGCTCACACCAGCGTGCTTGTAAACAACGTTTCTCCCAAACATACCAATGGAATGCAATTTTTTTGTACCAATAAAAAGTCTAGGGAAAATACTTCAATTTGCTTGTACTAAATTTAAAATTTCACAAGGAAATGAAAGAGTTATGGTCATCCCAAGGTGAAAGCCTTACTTAGATAGAAGAGTGTAGCCCTGGCCGACCTCTTTTTAAGTATAACTCTCAATCCGGCCTAAGGGAGTCTTGAACAGGTTGGAAAGCTTGTCTTTTGAACTTGAAGATCCAATGGTCATTTGTCAAATATAGTGGAGATTTCTCTCTAACCTGTTACTCTTATGGTCATTACTTGCGCAGGCTGAAAGTAGTAGAACCTGGCTTTGCTACCAAGTGTTTGAATTGGAGGAGAGAGAGAGCCTAGGAGCAGCAAAAATGTAGGACTTAAAGGGCATGACTTGCATTAGAGAATGATGGAGTACATATAGAGTTAGAGCTAGGGCAAGTCAGCCCTCTCACGAGTCACACCACTTAGCCATGGAGGCTAATACACACATAGTAGAGTCCAAAATATCACACAAGAGAGGAAAGCAGCCTAGCAATCAAGCTAACCTCTCACACACAACCTAAAGAGCTAGAAAATGTTCTCATGGTACTCTCCTAGTAGTTACATAACCCGGAATCCTATGGAGGATCGCCATGTATCCAAGGATAGCACACAAGCATCTCACCTCATCTAAAAAGCAACGAGAGGTACCTTTTTCCTAGTCAACACACTCAGACAAGGCAACCCAAGAATCTAGGACCTTTAGGATATTTCTCCCATCAGGTGTTGACCTAGGACCTCTTACTTCTTTCTTTTCTCAGGGTAAGGCATAGACCCATCGCCCATGATCACCCGAATATGGGCAGTCCATGACCTTGTAAACTTAAGAAATTCATATCGCATAATTCGACCATTGGATCGGCCTAAAACGTGGGTCGTACATATTTTGCCACATGATCTCTTGAACAATTGGATGAACAATCTGAATATGCATCTGGTAGGTCCGTGGAACTTAGTGCTGTGGACCTGAAATTGAGTTAAATGGCTCCTTTCCCAACATGAGGAGGATTTGACATATGAGGCTGTTGTTGGATCTGGAGGAGAGAGGGAGCCTTGGAGCAGCGAGCATGTGTCATTGGAAGGGCATCACGTGTGCTAAAGAATGGTTGTTCAATCACTCAAAATGATGGAGTACATATAGAGCTAGAGCTTGGGCAAGTCAGCCCTCTCACAAGCTACACCACCTAGCCATGGAGGCTAAGGCTCACATACTAGAGTCCATAATCTCACACAAGGGAGGAAATCAGCCTAGCAATCAGGCTGACCACTCACACACAACCTAGAGAGCTAGAGAATGCTCTCATCGCACACTCCTAGTAGTCACATAACCCACAAACCCATGGAGAGTCGCCATGTGTCCATGGCTAGCACACAAGGATCTCACCTCACCTAAAAAGTAAGAGGAGGTACCTTTATCCTAGTCAGGACACAGTGACAAGGCAATCCTAAGACCAAGGACCCTTTTGGATATTTCTCCCAACAGGTCTTGACCCTCGACCTATTGCCTTTTTCTTTTCTCATGCTAAGGCATGGAGCCATCACCCATGGCCACCCAGACATCTACGGTCCATGACCCCGAAAACTTCGAAAATTCATATCTCCCAGTCCGATTGTTCAATCGGCTTAAAACTTGGACCGTAGACATTTTGCCACCTCATCCTTCTACTGGTGAATTTGGATCGACGATCGGAGCAGGCATATGGTTCTTTCCTGGAACTTGCTCTTGTGGACTTGAAACTGAGCCGGATGGCTCCTTTCCCAACAATCTCTGACTTTGCCGTAGTCAGAGTGGGCTGAGTCCACATGCCTTCATGCAAAACTGCTGCTTCTCATGGGTCACTTGCTTGATGCAGAAATCAGCGACCTACTTGCTGATTGGAGTAAACTCCAACTTGATAGCACCCTCCTACACCATGTGCCTGATGAAGTGATATGCGAAGTCAATGCGCTCTGGTTGTCGACGCGCACAGGAACTGGAACTGCTGCACTCCCACTCATCTCTGCCATGAGAGTGAAGCCAAACTGCTTCCTTCGCTCCAAAGCTGAGAGAGACATACTCAGCTTCCGTGCTTGAGGTGGCCACGACCACCTGCCGCTTACTGCACCAGCTGATGGCATCTCCATTCATGAGAAATACATGTCCAGAGATGGACTTGCGGGTCTCAGGATTTGAAGCCCAATCAGCATCTGTGTAGCCGATGATGCTATTGTTGTTGCCGTTGTAGGTGATGCCGACGTCGATGGTTCCAGCAAGGTAGCGGAAGATCCGCTTCACTTCTTTCTGGTTCTCCGGTTCTGAACTAGCCATATGCTGGCTCACAGCGCTCACAGCCATTGCGAGGTCCGGTCTGGTTGCCACCTTCACGTACATGAGACTGCCGATGGCGCTCTGGTACTTCTGTCGCTCAGCTGCATCTGCTTCTCCACTAAAGCTCACGAGGTACTGTCGCGTCTCCAGCGGTGTGCCGATGGGTTTGGCCTTTGCCATGCCAAACCATTGCAAAACATCCTTGATGTAGCGGTTCTTTTACAGCGAGAGAGAGCGTGACTTACGGTCACGCGTGATCTCGATGCCGAGGAAGTATGACGCCTCCCCGAGATCAGACATCTGGAAGCGCTCCTGCATGGCCTCCTTGAACTCCTGCAGTGCAAACATGCTGTTTGAAAGGAGGAGCATGTCATCCGCATAGACAATGATGATGAGGATCTCATGCTCATGCTGCCAGCGATACACGCTGTAGTCACACTTGCTCCGCTCAAACCCTGTGCACTGCAACGCCGCATCAAACTTCTGGTTCCAAGCACGCGACGCTTGCTTGAGGCCGTACAGCGACTTCTACAGCTTCCAAACCGAGTGCTCCTGGCCATCCATGACGAACCCCTCCGCTGCTCCATGTAGATCTCCTCCATGTGGTGAACCTCGATGTCCTTAACTGCTGCATAAGAGAGGAAAAGTTTGCAATAGGGGCAAAAGTTTCCGTGTAGTGGATGCCCTCGTGCTGCAAGTAGCCCTTGGTGACCAGCCTCGCCTTGTACTTTTCCAGGTTACCATCTGCTTCCGGCTTCTTCTTGAAGATCCACTTGCATTTGATCACCTTACATCCAGGTGGACGCTGAGTCAGCTTCCACATGCCATTGTCTAGCTGCGACTGTATCTCCTGCTACACGGCTTGCGTCCAATCTGCTGCATCTTGTGCAGCCATGGCCTCCTTGTATGACGTTGGCTCATCTGAATCTGCTGCAACTGCAACGTTCATCTGTTCTAGTCTGTGCAGCATCCAGAAATGGCCGCGCTCACCTGGATTGTAATGCACCCTAAGAGGGTACCTCCGACCTGGTGATGGAGCGTTAGCGGGCGGCTCGCGCGGAGCTACTAGCACAACTACTACTGCTGGTGGTGCTACATCTCCCTCTTCTGCTTCTGCCGATGAGGGCGTTGTATCTGCTGTATCAGACATGGGAGTGTAGAGTGATTCTCCCACTGTCACAGTAGAGGAAGGAACGGGAGAGACGGGGTCAGGAAGGATTTCTTCTCCCACTATCTCGTCATCTGCTGGTTCTGCTATCTCTTCACAGACAATATTGGTGCCGATGATATTGCTCTCCTTGAAGACGACATCCCCGGAGATGATGACGTGGCCTGTATCCCTCTCGTAGAGGCGATAGGCCTTGCTTACCACATCGTACCCAATCATCAGCATCTATGCATTCTTTGCGTCTTATCTCTGCCGCTTTTCCTTGGACACGTCCATGTGCGCCAAGCTGCCAAATGCTCGAAGATGGCCCACGCTCGGTTTCTTACTGAACCACGCCTCGTATGGTGTCATCTGCTCCAACGCCTTAGTTGGACTGCGGTTCTTGATGTAGACCGCAGTGCTCACGGCTTCAGCCCAGAAGTCCTAGGTCAGCCGAGGCGCATGCAGCAAGGAGCGCGCCGACTCCATAATGGTACGGTTGGCGCGTTTTGCTACAACGTTCTGCTGCGGCGAGTACGGCGTGGTATGCTACGCCTTGATGCCAGCTGCTGCGAGGTAGTCGTGGAACTCCTTGCTCAGGTACTCTCCATAGCGGTCGCTGCGTAACGCCTTGATCTTCTTGCCAATCTGGTTTTCCACCATGGCCTTGAACTCCTTGAACCTGTCAAAGCACTGGTCCTTGGAAGGAAGGAAGAACATAGCACTGTAACGGCTGAAATCATCAATGAAGGTCAGGAAATACGTAGAGCCTCCAAAGCTCTGGGTCTGCATCGGTCTGCACAAGTGCGTGTGGACCAGCTCCAAAGAACGCCTCGCGGTGCTGCTTTCCCTCCAAACAGCCGATGCATAACTAGTGCTCAAAGTTAGAGATGGTAGGCAGGTGGCGCACCATCTGTTTTGCATGAAGCTGCTACAAGGCGCGCATGCCGATGTGGCCGTAGCGCGCATGCCAGATCTCGCCATCTGTCGCCTGCACCACTCCTGCAAGACTCTACTCACGCGGGATCTTGGTCGCCCCCTGCAGGCGGTACATGTCGTCCTCCTTCACTGACCTGGCCAACTCGTTTCTTGTATCCTTGTTGAGGATGTAGCCATAGTCATCATCGAAGACGACGTGTAGTCTTGTGTTTGTAAGAGAGGGACTAAGAGGAGGTTGAATGCAGCATCAGGTACATACAGCACGCCATGGAACACTCCCACTTAGATGCCACGTTGGGTCTCCAACCACATCTCCACAATCCCAATCCCCTCAGCATACACCACCCGATCATCACCCATAGCGATAGGACGGGGAGGGATGGACACCAGCTGTGTAAACCACTCCTTGTGATGTGTGGGGCTCTAGGTATATATTGAGTATTTGTACCATGCGAGATCCGCCTTCTCCACTTGCGATAAGTTTGACTTTGCCATGAAGAGACGGTCGCGAAATTCCTTGGCCACATTCATGTTGCCAAAGTGGCGCACACCAGCCTGGTTTTGTGGTTGCTGCTGCTGCTGCTGACGCTGCTGTGACAGCTGCTGCTGCTGTTGCTGCTTTTGATGCTGCTGCTGCAATGACTACCATTGCTGCTGCTGCTGTTCCTTCTGATCCCTCTTTAGCTTGAAACACTCTTTTTTGTAGAGTCCTTCTTTCTGGCAATAGTGGCATTTTCCTTTCTTTCTGCCTTTCTGCTGCACAGACTACTGCTGCTGCTACTGGTTGCTAACCTCGTGGCCACAAAAGCTGCTTCACTGCTGCCGTCGCCATTGCGCTTTGCAGCATTGCGACGCAATTCCACCTGCACCAGGTGTGTATAGATGAAGTCGAGGTCGAGAGTTGGCTGGCACTCCAGCGTCTCTCGTACCGTGTCGTAGCTGGTTGGGAGTCCCCTCAGCAAGAGGAGGATGAAGCGCGTCTCTTCCACAGGGTTCCTGGCCACTCTCTGCTGCTTTGCCAGCTCCTTTGCCCTGTCCAGGTACGCCTCCATCCCTTTACCACATTGCATTTTCATCGCCATCATCTTTTCCTCCTAAGCATGAGGAATGCAGGATCCTTACTCTCATACTTCTTGCACAACGTGTCCCACCCCTCCTTTGCAGTAGCCTTGTCACTCACGTACTGAAGATGCGGGTTGGAGATGGTGTTGACAAGCAACCTGTAGGCCTGCCTGTCCTTCTTCCACTCCTCATATGTCGCTGGTACAAGTAAAGAGGAACTCGCATCAGCCTCCTCTTTGCAGTGTCTTCCTCGCCACCGCCTGCGCTGCTGTGATGNCCATCATCTTTTCCTCCTAAGCATGAGGAATGCAGGATCCTTACTCTCATACTTCTTGCACAACGTGTCCCACCCCTCCTTTGCAGTAGCCTTGTCACTCACGTACTGAAGATGCGGGTTGGAGATGGTGTTGACAAGCAACCTGTAGGCCTGCCTGTCCTTCTTCCACTCCTCATATGTCGCTGGTACAAGTAAAGAGGAACTCGCATCAGCCTCCTCTTTGCAGTGTCTTCCTCGCCACCGCCTGCGCTGCTGTGATGCTTTTTACCTGTGGAACTGGAGCCGGCTCATCGCTGCTCACCACCTCCCACAAGCCCATGTCCTCCAAAAGGAGGCGGGTACGGATCTTCCAAAACATGAAATTGGCACGTCCCTCCAGCCTCTCCAAAGGCTGGGCTGATGTCACCACGCCAGCTGCTGCCATTTTGAGCCTTGGTGATGCTCAGCGCTTCCTTGGATGGCAGCGCTACCCCTGCTTCTGTTGCTGCTTCTGCCAGAAATCTGTCTGACAGAAATGGATTGTAGATGCCAGAAGACTTGGAATTTCAAAAACCTGAGCCCACCACTGGAAAATTCAGCTCAAAACCTTTCAGATTGACCCCTAAAACAGGGTCATCGGTAGGGGATTTTGAAAGATATGCCCTATTGAAAACAGGGTATGCTTCTGCTCCTACTCCAACTCAGACCAGCCAACTTGTAAATGGCGTTTCTCCCAAACGAATCAATGGAATGCAAATATTTTTGCACCAATAGAAAGCTTAGGAAAAATACTACAATTCGCATGTGCCACTTTTACATTTGACACAGAAACAAGAGAGTTATGGTCATCATAAGGCGACAGTCCTACTCATAGAGAAGAGTGTAGCCCTGGCCGACTTTGTTTTGAGCATAACTCTCCATCTGACTGTTGGATCTTTGCGATCTTGGGCTCGTTGAAAAGCTTGTCTCTTGAAATTGAAGATCATGTGGTTGATTATCAAATCTGGTGAAGATTTCACCCCAACATGTCATTCTCAAAGTGACGGCCTGTGCAGGCTGAAAGTGGCAGAACTTGGCTCTGATACCAAATATTAGATCTTGAGGAGAGAGGGAGCCTTGGAACAGCAAGCATGTGTGATTGGAAGGGCATCACTTGTGCTGAAGAATGGTTCCTGCAATTACTCAAAATGATATAGTACATATAGTGCTAGAGCTTGGGCAAGTCAGCCCTCTCACAAGCCACACCACTTATCCATGGAGGCTAACGCTCACACACTAGAGTCCATAATCTCACAGAAGGGAGGAAATCAGCCCAGCAATCAGGCTGACCACTCACACACAACCTAGAGAGCTAGAAAATGCTCTCATGGCACACTCCTAGTGGTCACATAACCCACAAACCCATGGAGAATCGCCATGTGTCCATGGCTAGCACACAACGATCTCACCTCACCAAAAAAATAAGGACAGGTACTTTTATCCTAGTCAGCACACTCTGACAAGGCAATCCTAAGACCAAGGACCTTTTTGGATATTTCTCCCATCAGGTCTTGAACCTGGACCTCTTCCTTTTTCTTTTCTCAGGCTGAGGCATGGAGCCATCATCCATGCCCACCCAGACATCGACGGTCCATGACCCCCGATCTGACCGTTGGATCGGTCTGAAACTTGGACTGTAGACATTTAGCCACCTGATCTTTCCAATGGTGAATTCAGATTGACGATCGGATCAGGCATCTTGTTCTTTCCTGGAACTTGCTCCTGTGGACCTGAAACTGAGCCGGATGGCTCCTTTTCCAACAGAATGGAGCATCATGTACATATAGCACGCCATGAAATACTCCCACTTCAATGCCACCTGGGTTCTCCAACCACATCTCCACACTCTCAATCCCCTCAGCATACACCACCCAATCCTCACCCATAGCGATAGGACAAAGAGGCATGGACAGTAGCTCTGTAAACCGCTCCTTCTGATGTGTGAGGCTCTTTGTACACCCTGAGTCCTTGTACCATGTGACATCCGCCTTCTCCACCTGGGACATGTCAGACTTTGCCATGAAGAGACGGTCGCGCACCTCCTTGGCCACATTCATGTTGCTAAAGTGGCGCACACCAGCCTGGTTTTGCTGCTGTTGCTGTTGCTGACGCTGATTTTCCTCGTACTGTGTGGATGTTGAGGGGACTCAATTGCTAAGTAGCAATTGAGTCCCCTCATTGCTACATTGCGACGCAATTCCACCTACACCAGGTGTGTGTAGATGAAGTTGAGGTCAAGAGTTGGCTAGAACTCCAGCGTCTCTCGTACGGTGTCGTAGCTGGTTGGGAGTCCCCTCAGGAAGAGGAGGATGAAGCGCATATCTTCCACAGGGTTACCGACCAATCTCAACTGCTTCGCTTGCTCCTTTACTCTGTCCAGATACGCCTCCATTTCTCCACCACCCTGCATTTTCAACGCCATCATCTTTTCCTCCAAAAGGATGAGGAATGCATGATCCTTGCTCTCATTCTTCTTGCACAATGTGTCCCACTCATCCTTTGCAGTAGCCTTGCCACTCACGTACTCAAGATGCGGGTTGGAGATGGTATTGACAAGTAACCTGTAGGCTTGCCTGTCCTTCTTCTTCCACTCCTCATACGCGGTTGGTACAGTTGCAGAAGAACCCGCATCAGGTGCACCCTTTTGTGGCGTCTTCCTCGCAACCACAAGCGCTGCGGTGATGCCTTTTACCTATAGAACTGGAGCCGACTCGTCGCCGCTCACCACCTCCCACAAGCCCCTCTCCTCCAAAAGGAAGCGGCTACGGATCTTCCAAAATGTGAAGTTGGCGCGTCCCTCCACCCTCTCCAAAGATTGGGCTGTTGTTACAAAGCCAGTTGCTGCCATTTTGAGCCTTGGTGATGCTTTGCGCTGCCCTTGGATGGCGGCGCTACCCCTGGTTGTACTGCTGCTTCTACCGGAAATCTCTCTGACAGAAAATGGACTATAGATGCTAGGAGAGTGGCAATTTGAAAAAATGGAGCCCTCTACTGGAAAATTCAGCTGAAAAACGTTCAGATCGACCCATAAAACAGGATCATCAACAGGAGATTTTGAAAGATATGCCCTCTTGAAAACACGGTATGCTTCTGCTCCTATTCCAACTTAAACCAGCCAGCTTGTAAACGGCGTTTCTCCCAAACGAATTTATGGAATACAAATATTTTTGCAACAATGGAAAACTTAGGAAAAATACTACAATTTGCATGTGCCACTTTTTAAATTTGACAAAGAAACAAGAGAGTTATGGTCATCACAAGGCGACACTCTTACTCATAGAGAAGAGTGTAGCCCTGGCCGACCTCGTTTTGAGCATAACTCTCAATCCGACCGTTGGATCTTCACTCTCAAAGTGACCGCCTGTGCTGGTTGAAAGTGGCAGAACTTGCCTCTGGGACCACATTTTGGATCTGGAGGAGAGAGGGAGCCTTGGCGCAACAAGCATGTATGATTGGAAGGGTATCACTTGTGCTGAAGAATGGTTGTTGAATCACTCATAATGATGGAGTACACATAGATCTAGAGCTTGGGCAAGTCAGCCCTCTCACAAGCCACACCACTTAGCCATGGAGGCTAAGGCTCACACACGAGAGTACATAATCTCACACAAGGGAGGAAATCAGCATTCAAGCATTCATGCTGACCACTCACACACGACCTAGAAAGCTAGAGAGTGCTCTTATGGCACACTCCTAGTGGTCACATAACCCCCAAACCCATGGAGAATCGCCATGTGTCCATGGCTAGCACATAAGGATCTCAACTCACCTATAACTTCCGTTTTTAACCAAACCCCTGGTTTTGGGACCCAAACCGGGGGCTTTTACCTCGAACTCGTGTGTTCGCACAAGTTATTTCGTTCGTTTTATGTCGAAGTTTGTCGTAAACAAACTTCGATTCATGTTTTGTCGTTCTGGCGCAAAATCGTCGCGTGCGAGGCACGCCGGCGATTTCGCGCCAGCTATCTCGACCTCCCATCGTTACCCCTATCCCTTCCTTCCTCTCTTGCTCGTTTGCAAGGAAGGCGAGGGGGGGCGAGGGCACGAGGCCACGAGACCTCGCCCTCGAGGCCCTTCTGGCCTCCCAGCCGCCGATCCGGCTGAGGCCACGATCGGCGGCTGGCGGCTGGCCGGCCGGTGGCCGGCCGGTCGCTTGGCCGGCCGCCGGCCGTCCAGCCGGCCGGCAGCGAGCTGGCCGACGGCCAGCGAACTGGTGGCCGCCGGCCAGCCCTCGCTGACGCGAGGGGTGGTGCGCAACCACCCCTCGCATCAGCGAGAAGGGAGGGCCGAACCGGCCCTCCCGCTACATTCCCCCCCACTTACTATGAACCGCCGCGGTTCATAAACAACAAGTAGGAATGTCAATCAGTGAGTCATCAACATTGTGAAAGAAAATTAATAATTTCAATCACCAGCTAAACATGAACACGTGCATGGTACGTAGACCTAAGTTGCAGCTTGTAGGTCAGCACGGCTAGCGGCCTCCCCCCTTTAGGCTGGAGCGTCCGCGCGACAACCATGTTGGGCGTTCCCAACCTCCTATGGTCACTGTCCATGAATGCTGCCCTGTGGGAATTTTGTTCACTTTTCCGCGTTCAGGTGGTACCTCCTGCCACGCGTCGATCTGTGCGAGCTGTAAGCTCGTTCGAGTACTCGTTGACCACCCCTATGGGCAACCGAGATTCGGGCTCCCATGAATTATGTTCAGGTCCACAACCGGCCCAAAGGAAGAGGTACTCCCTGACAACGCGCGACCGAAGAGTACGCTCTCAGTGCTGGAGTAGGCGAAGGACCTCATATTGGCCGTCGGCAGCCAGGACAGCAGGCGGTGGCTGAACGGTTTGTAGCGGGATGGCCGGTTCGGCCCTCCCTCCTCGCTAATGCGAGGGGTGGTTGCGCACCACCCCTCGCGTCAGCGAGGGCTGGCCGACGGCCAGCAGTTCGCTGACCGTCAGCCAGCTCGCTGCCGGCCGGCTGGACGGCCGGCGGCAAGCCAAGCGATCGGCCGGCCACCGGCCGGCCAGCCGCCGGCCGCCGATCGCGGCCTCAGCCGGATCGGCGGCTGGGAGGCCAGGAGGGCCTCAAGGGCGAGGCCTCGTGGCCTCGTGCCCTCGCCCCCCCTCGCCCTCCTTGCAAACGAGCAAGAGAGGACGAAGGTGTAGGGGTAGCGATTGGAGGTCGAAATAGCTGGCGCAAAATCGCCGGCGTGCCTCACACGCGACGATTTTGCGCCACAACAACAAAACATGAATCGAAGTTCGTTTATGACAAACTTTGACATAAAACAAACGAAATAACTCGTGCGAACACACGAGTTCGAGGTAAAAACCCCCGGTTTGGTTCCCAAAACCAGGGATTTGGTTGAAAACGGAAATGGGCCTTCGGACACTCGAAATATTCGAGTCTCCCTGCTCTGGGTCGTTGATGACGATTGCCCCTCAGTCTTGCAAAGGGGGTAAACCCCTGACACGGACTGAGAACGCCATTCTGCAAACTCCGACGACGACTTCAGAGCAGGAGCTGGCGACACGCCTGTTACAGTAGTTCTCAGAGTGAGA
This sequence comes from Penium margaritaceum, assembly GCA_023375785.1. Taxonomy (NCBI): domain Eukaryota; kingdom Viridiplantae; phylum Streptophyta; class Zygnematophyceae; order Desmidiales; family Peniaceae; genus Penium; species Penium margaritaceum. The sequence continues at coordinate 311,304 of SZWC01001103.1, forward strand.
CGACCCTCGAGACCAAGGGTTCGACGGAAACGGCGGCTACGACATACATAAAACGCCGCCGGCAGCTGCAAGCAGCAGCAGAAATGCCAGAAGGGACTACGGCGTCAACACTTGACGGATTCAAGCGCCGTAAAATGCGTTAGAGAGCTGAAAAAAACTCTACTTGGTGGAGAGTATTTCTTCCAGCCACTCCACACTTCCAGCGGGCTGGGAGGATTTTTGTGGGGCGGGTTGGGGAGTTCCCACCTCAAAAACCACAAAATCCTCCTCATCTTCAAGTCTCCTTCATAAAAAAAAACTGGGACAGCGCCCCTCCCCAAGCTTAGGGGCTCTCACGACCTGAGAGCACCCTAAGAAGAAGGAGGGCTCCACCTTGGGGACTTTGGTGGCTCCTCCAACGACGGCGGCTCAAGGAGGATGTCGCCAAGGGGCGCAAGACGCGCAAAGGAGACTCAAGAGGAGGCCAAGGAAGACAAGAGGAGGCCAAGGAAGACAAGAAGACAAGAAGACAAGAAGAAAAGTAGTTTCTTTTGTCCTAGACCTTGTACNAAGAAGGAGGGCTCCACCTTGGGGATTTTGGCGGCTCCTCCAACGACGGCGGCTCAAGGAGGATGTCGCCAAGGGGCGCAAGACGCGCAAAGGAGACTCAAGAGGAGGCCAAGGAAGACAAGAGGAGGCCAAGGAAGACAAGAAGACAAGAAGACAAGAAGAAAAGTAGTTTCTTTTGTCCTAGACCTTGTACTTCTCTTCATGCTCTTTGTCTTAGTTTTATGAGCGGTACTCACAATCCTTGCTACTCCCTTGTATTTTGATTTTCTGTTTTCCTAGACCCAAGTTGCTACCAAGTGCCATGAGTCACGGCCTAGGAGGACTAGCCTCTAAATCCACGACATTGTGCCGACGTGGCGGCCTAGGAAAACAGATATAAAATTGAAATTGCCTCACCAATCGTGAGAGCAACGTCTAAGGAGGCGGATCCTCCTCGTTGTGGGGTGATCCTTACAACACCTTTTGCGTGCTAGTTGCACGAGCAACGGGATGGCAAGTGCCGGACCGTCTAAGACCAACAAGGGCAAGGTGGTGACGGCGTCACCACGAGCTCTTGGCGGACTCCAAGTGTTGGGAGCCACCGCCGCGAGCACGGTTGCCAACCCAAGGGCAACCGTGCCGCCAAGGGCAACCCTACCGCCTAAGGCAACTGACGCCAACCTCGGCGACACCGAGAAGCGTGCGGAGGCCGCAAAGGTGCTCGACGAGCACGTCGACGCGCACATGGGCGACCCCCATGCAACGAACGACGCGATGGAGGAGGATTCATGGAGGAGGACCCCGTCGAAGAGCACGACGTCGACGATGGCGAAGGCGACGAGGACCGTGACCATCGCCATCGTCGTGCGACGAACTCGAGCCGATTTCTTGAGAAGGGCAATACGCTCGTCGCATCGCCTGAAGCTGTCGACGGCAGCGATACTGCCGAAAGCAGCAAGGGCGTTGAAAGCAGCCACACGGGAAGTTCCCGCGAGAACGAGCCGGATGACGTTGCCGCGAAGGCAATTCGCGACGGCCGTCGAAGGCTCGCGGAGTTTGCTGCCGAGGCCGCAGGCCGACTCAAAATCACTACCAGTGGCGGAGATACGGCGCCACTCAGAGGAATGGGGGCGGGCCCTCCTTCCTACGATGCGGCCGCAATGGGGTAAAGCAGCGCCCACTCGAGCGTCGTTGCCGACAACAGTCTCCTCCGAAAGGTGGGGCTCCTTGGAGGCGTGTACGGGAACCGTACCCTCTTGTAGTGGGTAAGGGTGCACGGACAACGCGAGGCCCTGGAGGCTATCGCCGATGCTCTGACGACATCAGAGCTCAAGTTCGCGTTCGCTAACCTGCTGGCCCACGTCGGGCAGAGCATCACGGACCGTGACCGTGATCGCCAGCTGCAGCGCCTCGCCGCCCATGAGGCAAGCCGCCGATGCAACGACCTCGACAAGGCGTTGTAGAGCGTGACCAAGGTGCGGATGCAGCAGCAAGTGTAGCGCGCCGCAGCTGCGGAGGCTACTGCCGGCGGCAGCGACGACTTGCCTACCTCGACGACTTCGGGGTCGGTCATGAACACGTCCTTCCTCCACAGTGTAGAGATCTTCCGGAAGGGCATGAAGCTGACCGACTGGCTGAACCGCATGGAGCACGTCCTACGTGTCCACAAGGTGCCACTCAGTCAGTGGGGGGACCTTGCCACGACGCGGCTTGAAGACAAACTCTTCAAGTACATGGTCAAGGAGTGGACTGCGCAGCAGCCGCACCTTGAGTGGCAGCCCATGCCGTGGGAGGCTTTCTGCGCGATCATGCGCAAGAAGTGCACCCAATGCGAGGAGGCGCAACGCGCCTTCCAAAAGATCAAGGACTTCAGGCAGCTAGGTAGCTCGCTCGAATCCTACTTGAGCGAGTTCACCGCACTCGTGGAGGAAGCCAAAAGCTTCACTGAGGGCGATGGGACTCAGACGTTCAAGTACTCAGAGTGTATGCTGCTAGAGTACTTGCGTGATGGTCTTGCCAGCGAGAAGCTGAAGGACAAGACTACCACGACAGCCACTGGCCAAGCTTGGACAAGCTGGAGGGCGTTGCGCAACTACATGAGCGAAGTGTATTCGGCGAACCCAAAACACTACTCTGATGTACGGCCGAACGCGCGTGCACATCAGGGGCGTGACATGCACGTGGACGCTACAGGGGCTGGTGGGTCAGCTGGACAGTGGGGCGGGGCCAAGGGGAAGCAGCCTACAAACCCTCCGGCCAAGAAGGCTGGTGGATTCAAAGGTCCCAACAACAAGCGCATCCGTGAGAACGACAAGCTGCAGGCGGCGTGTGAGCGTCACAACGCAGCCTTCCGCGAAGGGCTCTGCCACAACTGCATGCAACCGGGCCACTTTAGGGCTCAGTGCCCCGAGGCTACTGGTGGTGGACAAGAGGCCGCGGCGCTAGCTGCAGTAGCAGCACCTCGTGGGGATGGTGCAGCAGGAGGCCGTGGACAAGGCCGTGGACAGGGTTGCGGTCACGGTAATGGGCCCGTCGGTGGTAACGAACAGGGCCGTGGGGCGGGTTTTCCCCATCCCTGAGTGACGTCGGTGGGGACCACTCAGGGGTAAAACTGGATCACGACTGTGAGTTCATGTTTTCAGACGAGGATGTTAAACAATTTGAGTTTTTGACGAGTTCAAATTTCTCTGTTGTTTTCTCCCCTCTCGTTGAACCTCATTCTGCACTTGCTGATCGCCATTGCCCACTAAATCTTGCATCACCAGAGGAGATGCATGACCAAACCTTCTTAGTGGTGGCGACACCAACCACTGTGCAAGAGTTGTGTAACATAGTGATTGAGGCAAACGCCCTCAAAGCGATGAGTTCAATCACTTTCGCTGTACCTTTAGTTGACGATTTCGACCCAGTAAAACTTAAAGACTGGAAGGTGCTGTCCGAATTCACACGTGCCCACAAGATGTGGACTCGAGTGGGTGAATCATGGGAGTTGCGACGCCCGTCGTACAGATTTCGTGTTTATCACAAACTCAGCTTACCGTCGTTGAGTCTGTTTGCTCAGAAGAGTGAAGGCAACATGACGATGCAGTTCAAAGGACACCTAGGTGGTGCTCCCGTGAACGTACTGGCTAATACTGGAGGGGACGACTCTTTTGTTAGTCTTGGCTTTACCAGACAGGTTGGCCTGAAGTACGAGCCATCGAATGGCACAGTTGTTGTCGGTGACAACCGTACGGTACCCGTGATTGGTACTTGCAAAGCAAAAATTTGTATTCAAGGATACACACAGAGTGTCACGTTGAAGGTACTCAACCTTCTTGACCCGTTCGACGTGGTGCTAGGCGATCCCTGGCTCCGTGAGAACAAGGCTCTAATGTGCTTTGAATCAAAGCGTCTGATCCTCCGAAAAGGGCAACGCCGCTTTACGTTGATTCCGAGTACGGAATTATCACCGACCCGACTCAAAGTCCATGCGAGCTTGTCTGCAATGCAGGTCAAGAGACGTATTCGACAAGGTTGTCGATACTTCTTGGCTCAGCTGCAGAAAGTGGAGGACGACGTGACGGAAGACATGCCACAAGAGATCAGATCTCTATTGGCGGAGTTCTCGGATGTATTCCAAGACCCACCGGCTGGGCTTCCACCAGAAAGACACATGGGCCACAC
>SZWC01001104.1:37054-55396 GCA_023375785.1 Penium margaritaceum
GGCAGATGAGCAAGGGGAAGAGTCAGGAGCAGAGCAGCGCACGATGCGATACAGGTCATCCACAACAGAGGCACGCAACACAACCGTGGAAGTGTCAAGTGCAGTGATCGTGGCATCATCAATGGAGTGGTGAACAGAGAGACCCATCCTCGTGCAGGCACGGACAGAGAGCAGGCTGAGCTCGAGATCAGGCACGAAAAGCACGTCAGAAAGATACACGGGACCAGACGGACCATCGAACCGTACGACCCCTGTCCCCTGAACAGGTAGTGACTGCCCAGAACCTGTCCGCACTGACCGAACAGACCCAACAGGACCAAGCACGACAAAGGCGGTACGGTCGCAGGTCATGTGGTGAGTGGCCCCTGAGTCAATGATCCAGTGGCCACTCGCCTCACGACCTGTGGTGGTCACGGTACAACGAGCAACGGAGCACGCTGCCTCTGCTGGACGCTCAGCAGGTGTGGCAGGACAGCGGGACAATGCACAACGATGCGACTCATCCAACCACTCTGAGCTATCAGACTCATCCTCACCAGGCAACGTAGCCCCCCCACAAGTACGACCACGTGCCACAAACACAGATGGACAATCAGTCTGTGGACCACTCGGCTGTGACAGCACACTCGCACCTCCCTGTGAGCGAAGTGCCAGCAGTCGACGTAGCTTCGCGATGGTCTGGTCCCTCGGGTCCGGCGTGGTACTCCCCCCGGATGGCGGAGGATGTGCCGCCGATGCTGCCCCCGAGGTCGTTGCGGCACGGGCTGCTGCTCCAGTGCGGATCCGCTCCTCGTGGGCTGCCTGAAGACCGCGGGTGATCCTCGCCCAGTCCAGCTCTTGCTGACACTCAGTGCAGCGATGAGGTCCGCCGTAGTTGTGGCAGCGGACCGCCCGTCCGGTGCCACCGGAAGGCTGTTGCGGTCCCCTCTTCTTCTTCCCCTTCTTCCCCTTCACGGCTGCTGTAGTGGCTGTCGAAGTAGTAGGGGAGGAAGCGGGAGAGGCCGAGGTGGAGCTGGTGGGGGTGAAGGTGGACGACGGTGTGGAAGGCGTAGAGGACGTCGCTCCCACTGCTGCTGCGGCCATGGCGCCCTGCCGATGCGCCCGGGCTGCCTCGTCAGCTGTCACGACCTGGATGAAGTACCGCTGCGCCCAGGGCAACAGCTGCAGGGTGTCGGACATGGACGCGAGGACGTCCTGGTCGAGGCGGGAGAAGGTGTCAGTGAGCTCGGGGCGCACTCCCAGCATGGTGGTGTCCAGCGCCCAGAGCCGAGAGCCGCCTCCGGTGCCCAAACGAGTGTACAGGCGCATGGCCCGACGCCAATAATCAGCTGCTGACTCCGAGGATCCCTGATGAAGGGAGTGGAACTCGCGAAGGCGCGCTCACCGGGTCGCGTGAGTCTCTGCTGCAAAAAGGGTCAGCGCCAGCTCCCAGCCGTGGCGCGGGTCTGCGCCTGCTCCTGTCCCAGGCGCGCCCAGGAAGGGGCGGAAGTCTACCACTGTCTCCTGTGGAACTGCGTACAGCAGTCCACGCATGGCACGCGCTGCCGTCTGGGACTGGAGCGGATCAGCCGTCTGGTACTGGCTGTGGTAGTAGGGCCAGACTCCCTCTGAGTCTGCCCATACCTGAAACAACACCTCCCAACAGTCAAACCCCGCCTTGCTGTCGTACCGAGGCGGGGAAGTCTCGAAGTCCTTGAGTCGTCGCTCCGTGGGGAGCTGGACCTCTGGTGGTGCTAGGAGCGGGCATGGGAAGGGCATGAAAGGCATCAACGCTGCTCCTCCAGCGGCACCCGAGACCTGACGCGGGTCGGTCTGCTGTTGCTGCTGCTGCTGCTGCTGCTGCTGCTGTCCCCTCGGACTGGGCGCCGGTGTCTCAATGCGCAGGCTCCTCATCTGCTCCATCGGCCGGCGAAGCGCGTCCTCCCTAGTGGGAGGTGGCGCCTGATCCCACTCCTCGACCATGGACTCTCGTCTCTGCGCAAGGGCGGCAGTGGGGCCAGCAGACTCCTGGGCCGATGGGGTTGCCTCTCTCTCTCTCCTGGGCTGATGTTCCGGTGTCCCAGACAGAGAGACCAAGGCATCGCGGATCTGTCGCAGCGTAGCTGACTGCTCATCCTGGCGCTGGCGGAGTGACGACTGCTCCACCAGCAGGAAGTCAATCGCCTTTGAGCGTGGGCTGCGGCCCCCGCTCGTGACGGTGTCCTCCAGCTCCTTGCCCTTGGAGCTGCTCGGCTCCATNCGTCCGAACGCAGAACCGTCAGCGTTTCTCGCCGATTTAGGACGGTGGCAAAAGTCGACCTTCTGACCAAAAAATCGGCTAAGTGCTGAAAATTTAAAAATTTAAATTTTCACCACTAAAAATTGAAGGTTGTCCAAATGAAGCGAAATTTGGACCACAGAGGCGTCTGAGGATTCTGAAGACAATGGTGAAATTTTCGTCTTCAAAAAGTGGGGAAAAGGGCCAAAACGACCTGATTTTGTGCTCAGGCCGAAAAAATGAAAAATTCAAATCAGTCATGCGGAACGATGAATGCTGGAGGCTACAGAGCTCCAAATGAGGCAAGAAAGGGCGCGATGGAAAGCTTGAGATCTAAGCTTTCCAACGAGCCATAGCGTGCAACGTTTGGTGGCTATTTGAGTCCAGCACAGGCGGGTGAAGAGAGGATGGCGGCTGACGCGATTTGCGTCTGCGGCTCCTCCACGTCCGTGCGGCTTCCAGGAAGCTGCACGGCTGGAGTCAGCACCTACAAAAGGTACTGGTGCCTCTGGTGCCTGAGTGGCCACGGCCGCCGCTGCTGCTGTTGCTCGCTGATGGTGCTGTTGCTCGCCCGGTTTGCGACTCCAAGTCGCCACACGGGCGGCCTCGGACCGGCTGCTGCTGCGCGCAAGGGCTCCAACGGCCTCAAGCCGTTGTGACACGCTGCAGCTGCAGCACGAACCTGCCGTTGCGGTTTTTGACACATCAGGATGATGGCATATGCGTCGCTGCGTGCTCTTGTCGCTTCAAGCGACTCAGGGTGGTAATGGGTCCAACCAGGACCTGCTGCTGCTGCTGTGGGCTGCTGCCACTGCTGCTGCTCACTGCTGCTGCAGCTGCTGCGTCTCTGCTGCGCAGCACGACGAGCACTGGCTCGCCTGCTCTGATACCATGAGAAGATTCCAGGAAGCTTTCTAGCCTTTCTGCTTGCTAGCCTGACAGCACGGGTCTGGCTGGTTGACACACAGGTCATGCAAGGTACAGCAAGGGTAGGGAGAGACACGTGCACTTGTATCTCAAGCTTCAACTGAAGTTAATGCAGAGAGAGATAACAAATGACAGGTCCACAACATCAATAGCCGCCGTGGCTCACGGCGAGTGGCGCACACGGCGGTGCCTGTCAAACCTGAACCGGCCCAAAACCATTGTTTTGGCCATAATTCTGCGCACAAGCGTCCAAACGGAGCGCCGTCTGATCCTACGGATGCACGACGAAAAGACAGACACAACGACTGGTCACACGCCTACGTCCGGGAACAGCCGAAGAGTGTAAGAAAACAAACATGTAAATCAGCCTGGCAGGGCTGTCCACTGAGAAAATCCTGAAGACCTCCAAACGTAGTCCGTGGGCTGTGGGAGCCCTCTGGTACACTGGGTAGGCTGCCAGGCTGCCTCCAGCGGGTGGAGCATCACCTCAGGGAACTCTGTCTCCAGCTGGGTCCGCCTCAAGGATCTGCACGAGCATGGACACGGCCGAGTGGTCACAACCAACTGTACAACTGTGTATGACTGACAACATCACAACACGCAAGATGTGAGAGGTGGGTGATGGCGGCCAGGGAACACGCCAGGAAACTATAGTGGAAGAAGTGACCAGCAATGTGCACACAAGGGGAAGTCAAGTTTGGGCCCACCACATGCATAATGCGAGCTTCCGTCTCAACTTGGCGAGGTGGCATCCCCCCCCCCAAAATCAGGACAGTTAATGAATCATAGTCTAGGAGTCACGACATAATAGCAAGAGAAGCTGCCCTGGAGAGATCTGGTTGTATCCTCTCACCCCAACACCAAATACTTGGCTCACTGTAAGGCATGCAATTAAAAAATATCCTCCCAAGCACACTCAAATGAAACAAGATCCAGAGAAACTCAAGCAAGGATGCACTTGCACGCTGCGATGGCTGAAAGGAATACGGCAAATGAGCTGCATGGAACGTAACGGGCATCAAGCCAGGAACGTGAATGCGAACGTGAACGTGAACGCGAACTCATCGACGCTCTTCTGTTACCTTATGTTGCCTCCCCTCGCTTTGTTCCTACTATAGATACTCCTTGCGCCCGTCTCACCTATGTAGGCATCGATCTCCTACATGTAATCGTAACCAGTCCATAAAGAGAAGATGCTACGAAGCTTCTTAGCCTTGCCATTCAACACGTGGCAACATTGTCCAATCAGCAGACGCACTAGAGTACAAGGCAGGTGCAAGAAACAGCAAGGGTTGAGCTAGGGAGATGCGCGCAGTCTCATAAGGTTCAACAGCTTTAACATGGAGAGAGAAATGGCAACTTGCAAGCACACATCATAATCAGCTGTGGAGGCGACGCACGGTGGGTGACGCACGCAACAGTGGTCAGTTTGCCCTAAAACCAGGTCCAAAACCACTTTTTTGGCCAAAACTCTATGCAAATGTCGTGTCTTGTTCCACATGCACACACGTGTGCCTTATACATGTACGTGAGATTGAGTGTTGTGGCTGCGCTGGAGCTCAGTCCCACAAGATGGGAGCTTTCTGTGGTGAAGCTCGCACCCTCTGCCAACATCAGCACACGCTAAAGATGTAGCCTATGGTCACTTGATCCATGTCCTTCATGATTCTCGCTGATGGTTTGCTCGTGAGGAGCTCTAGCTCTTAGACGTTTAAGGATGCCATGGTTATCTCCAAGTTTGCTCGTGGGTTTCTAGTAGAGTCTTGTTCAAGCAACCGGGTGGTGATCCTTAGGGCCACCAGGCTAGATTCATTCTGTGTCATGGTGAGGATCCACCCTTGGTATTCACCGAGATGTCGGGCTCAACCCCCGGGTGACGAGTGCTCCCAGTGTGCATCACGCACGAACGAGAGTCACGCTCGCCGGTGTGCTTTAACTCTTTCTACTAGTCCCACTTCTACTAAATCTTGTTGCCTCTAAGTACCACGAGCTTTTATTCGTGGTATGTCCATGGTGTCCCCCCCCCCCCACTCTCGCCGCACACATTCCTTGCTCAAAGGGCATCTTCAGCACATACGCCTATTGGTTGGTTTTAACGAATGACAACATGGTATCCTAGAAGCTTTGTGGAAGTGCTAACATCTGCATGGTTCATAGATATACGAAAGCCCCAAACCATGCAACTTGGAAAGTCTCGCAAACTTTCATTTTATGGAACAAAGGCACATTGAAGAAACTTGCATAGGGGCATATGCATTCCACGACTGCATGGACAACTCAAAACCACTTCGACATCCATGTTTGCGTGACAAAAGGGAACGAGGTGCCCAAGGGACAAGTAATGTACTCCAGGCACCGGTAGTCGTTCATTGCTAAAATTGTCGTGGACAAATGGATGCTTCTATCAAACAACACTGGCGGTTTGTTACTTTTGTTATGAACGTTGAGCAGATGGTTGCTTTATGAGAGTCATAACTTGTGTTTTCCTCATGGCACCTCCTCCCGAGTGGGAGGAAATGCAGTGAGGTGACATGACCGTTGTCAACGCTGACGTGTGCTATGGGATGTGGTTCGGCAATCGCCTTTTCCATTCCCACGAGAACATGTCCGAACCAAACATGAACAAAATTTGAAACGTACGTGCCGTCCCCGTACGAAGTCGTTCATCCAAAGTGGATCCTTCATACACTTTCATCAAGCCGCTCTCAGATACCTTGGTTCGCATCCACCTTTTACTTCAAATGATTCCAGGCTCAATTTTAATCAATCACATCGTATTAATCGATCAATCAAAAATTTGTCATTTACTTGTTTGAATTCAAGCATTCAAACGAGCGCCAGGGGCTGAGCCTTTGTTCCTCAAGAGGCTTTCGCGTCGCAACGTCAGACTGCCATGCAGCTCACGTGGCTCTTAGGCCATCCGCTTGCATTAATGCTGAGTCACCTTGTACACCCTGGACTCGTCAGCCGACTCCCCTGTGTACACCCACTCGGCCTACATCAATGGACCTTACTATGCAGCATTGCTGCCGTCAATGCCTGCCAGCCACACTAATGACGAGGCAGAGGAAAACCGCACTTACGGCAAAAAGTGACGTGCCACGTGATGGTCCTTCCGCGGCCTTGCTGTTAATAGACGCAACTCACACTGTCTCGTAAGGGGAGATGATGACCCTCACCGACCCTCGCAGCATGGACATAGGCTATAACGCCTTGCCATGTGTCGGTGGCGACCGCCTTGGGGCACGTATGCAGGATGTCCACGTCCCGTTCTCGCGAGCTCTGCTGGCAACTAGCCGCCTTTCCCTTGCCATCCAGTATGATGCCATCATCGCCAGACCTGCGCCAACACCCATCCTCACCACCCTGGCAATGGTCGTCAAAGACACACCATTGGCAATGGATGCGGACTCTAAGGGAGATGTATCCGCAGCATCCGAGTCCACCATGGCAGGCGGTGTGCCAGGAGGCTGGTGGACCACAGAGCGTGACATGTTGCTACTAGAGATGGCCATTGACTTTGGCGACAAGAATTATAAGAGGCGTGGATGGCATGTGAAGCTGCGTGTATATCTCTCCACTTGGTAGGCATAGAAGGACCCATTTACTACCATATATGTGAAACTGCGGCTCACCAATATCCATCACATGTGGCGCATGACTCGCGACCTCATCGTTCACAGCGGTATCTAGTTTTATCGGTTGATGGATGATTGATGTGTACGTCCTAAATTGGGACACCCTACATTCCTTCTCACACTCTTGTACACACAGTGATTACAAATCTTGGACCCCTCTCAGGTTCTTCCACATCACTGTGGTTTCCTCTTAGTGTTGTAGTACCTTCAGCAGCAGCAGCAGCATCTGCCCGCTGCCCACAGTCACCTCGACGAGCTGATTCATTGCCATCTTTGACCTAGTAGCCTAGCCAAGCTCGTGGACCGTAATCTCTTGACTGGCTGCACTTCCGCGGCTACCTCTTGCTATCGCAGGAACATCAGCAGCAGTGGCACTGTCATCTCGGCTCTCTTCTTGGCCTCTATACCCCCGGCCCTCTTAGGCCCTCCTCTTTGCGTCTGCCTCGACGGCTTGTGGACCGTGTTCCTAAGACCGCCCCACTACTTTGGCTCCCTCTTGTAGCCACAGCAATAGCAGCTCCTACCTATTCTCCGCAACCCTCTAGAGACTCTCATTGTCAGCACCTCCTAGGCCTTCACGCCTCGCAACTCTTGAGAATACCACTATCGGGTCCTGCCACACTATCGTGAAAATCTCTAGCTATCACAGCAATATCAGCAGCAGGGCCATCTTCCCGCTGCTTTCAACCATCCATCCCTCGTACCTTTCGCTTTGCTTAGCCACTTGGTGTTGTTGCGGTCCCTACTGCATTACTGTAGCCACCTCTCGCTGTAGCAACCACATCAAGTCTAGCAGCACCGCTCTATTGTACACGTCATTCTTGGACTCTGATTTAGGCCCCTGCATGCCGTCATACCAACGAGATCATCCTCAACCTCTCACTCTCATGGTTGGTTTGCCGGCCTCACTACCCTCCTCTAAAAGGGCCTATGGCTACAAGGAGGGCTCAACACAAGCCACAACATGGGGACAAGGAAACAAATAGTATGAACCTGACATAAACCACTGGGTGTCACCCGACGAGAACGACGTTGACATGTCCCTCCGGATGAGTGTGTCCTCAACAGGGAATTGGTGTGAAGACATCCGACATCTTGAGGAGCTGAGAGACCGTGAGATCAAATGTCTTGTATGATACTGAAAGCCTTCTTGACTCTCCTCCAGGGATGCGTCCTCCCGTGTCACAACGTCCGTTGGATATCATATCTGACACATCTCCGGCTAGAGAACCAAACGACCGTGAATAACCAGGACATGTCATCGTGCTTTCCTCGCATTTCGACGCACTCGACCTTGTTAGGACAATGCTTGATGTTGCGGCTGTTTCTACTACCACCTTCTCAGCCACAGCCCGAGCCAACAGTGCTCCTACGGTAGTTAGACATGCCACATCTACTTTCTCTGAAGAAACTTCTTCCCTCTTTCTTTTGGGAATAGATACGGTAACATTGCTGCACAGGTAGCCGATGCATAATCTGCCATTGCTACTACATCTCCTACAACAGCTAATGCCACCTACAGTGTAGTCAGCTCCATTCGTGTCTATCGCCACTACAGTCCTCATACCTACAAGAGAGGCCTTTGTAGTGAAACATCACAAAGTCACTAGCCTATTGGTTGCACCTACATGTGCAACTGTAACTAGTGCCTCAATGACTAGATGTGTTTGTCTGCTAGCGGTTGTTGCGGCTTGGGCCTTCGTGCTTGCCTCCACAACATGGGTAGTAGTTCCTCCACTCTTCTCCCTTCTCCCATAGAACTAGAGTGGTGAGTACTTCATTTCTTTCTATACCCCCTCATCTTTCATCTTTCTCCCATTACTCACTAGATCACCATCATGCCTCGGTCCACACACACCATTGAGGCCTCGTAGGCCACGCTTCATGAGGCTCAAGCTGATCTCCATCGGCTCGAAGAAGGATTCAACGACACATCGATGCCAAGACAGATGGCCACCACTATGGCTGACATAGACATGGAGCTCATTTGCTTTGTGCTCCCTTTGACTATTGGTGTTGTCGTTACTGTGGGTGCTAGGGGTACTGAGGATGTTGTGGGTGCTACTTCAAACTCTCCATCTACTACTGTAGGGGCTACTACAAGCAACCCCACAGCACGTCCGCACATAGCTCCATCCCTCACTGCAACAATGACAAAGGGACTTTGAAACTTCTTCAATTTGTTTATAGTTTTTACCCCTTGTTTAGTGTTTTAGGATGGATCAAGAAAGCTCTGCCCCTTGTGGAGATATGACCCCTCGATCCGCTGTGATGTGACTAACTATGCTCCGTCTCATGTGAGATATGACCTATGAGTACACAATGTGGGTGAGTGGTTACCTTGGCCATTTTGTTAATTTGGCCAAGTTAGAGGTCATGAGTTCAATCCTGGCCCCATGCACATCATGTTTGCTATAGAAGCTTCCAACAAAGAAAGTCCGTAGCTTCTTGGACGCTACATGGTTGGTCTGTCACCTTGACACTAGGATGCTTATGTGTCCAGCCCACAGTGCGAGTCTATTGGTGATGTGGTTGGTTCAGGCCACTTCCCAAAAATGTGCTTTGGAGGTCTAGGACTAGACAGACAACTATAAAAGTACTTGTCTTGCATGCTGATCAATCAACCCTATTTTGATGCTCTCTTGCGTATTGATGACTTGAGCTCTTCTTGAGATGTAATGCTAAGGCGTTAGTACTCTTGAAGGTGAAGTGTATGCCTGGTGAAGTTTGGGGTGCATGACACATGTCAACAAAGGAAGAAGGCCTAAAAACCTTTGTGAGGTTTTTGGTTTCGCGACTTCTCTACCAGATGTGTTAGCTCAGTAGCTAACAAAGAATCATGGGCCCATTCCTCTGGTTAGGGAAGTTTCATGCACGCAACCGCTAAAGTCACAAGCAGTGAGAGCGCCTTCGCTCTCACCCAACTTCTCTGTTTGCAGGTAAACATCAGCAAGAGGCAAATGCAACACATCTGCACCTTTCTACCTTGGGAGCTGACATCAGCCTACATCAGCCTACATCTGCTTGCAATGGTCGGCGTGAACAGGGGAAGCAGTTGCCTCTTCTCACCAACAGCCTACAACGGCCTCAAACACAAGTTCATCGGCATCAACAACAGGTGTAGCAGCTGTAATACTTGTAGTTGTAGGGATGGCAGGGACAGGGGAACCAGAGAATCATCCACCCATCCTCAAGTTTGATGGATAGGGGTTTACGCTCTGAGATCATCATGGATGACAGAGAGTTGCTCGGATGTTTTGACGCAACTACCCCAGCACCAAAGGAGGAGGGTGCTGACCTTGTGGCCTCGCCAAGCTCAACAAGACCTCGCCATTCTTCTCTCCTCCATACAATCCTCAGTCCTTTCGCACATCAGTGGTTGTACAGCTGCAACCGCAGCATACGCCAAACTTGGCAAGGTGTTTCACTCTTCCTCACTTACCAACCGTCTCTTCATTCTACAAAACTTTATTAGCATGAGGCTTGGTGAAGGAGAGGACGTTTCTGCCTTAATGCAGAAGTTTGAGGCGCTCTTGCAACAAGCCCCCGGCATGGGGTGGGACCTGAATTTTGATATGCAGGCCATGATTTTTCTGATGACCTGCCGAAAAGCTGGGGCCCCATGATAACGGTGATTGGAGGGTAGACTGAAGATCTAGTTTCCTACACCACCATCTCTGAGTATGTGCAGAATAAAGCCATGTGTTGTAGTAGCAGTGAAGCAAACATGGCTGCCTTTGCCTCACAGAGCAGCGACACCTTCCAAAATACCTCCTCTTCTTGGTACAAGGGAAACAACATCACTAACAGTGGAAGGAGTGCAAAGAGCCAAGGAAACTGCCATAACTGTGGCAAGTTATGGCAGTTTCCTCCGTTCTATCATGAATCCCACCGTGCCCAAGGGAACCGTCGCAACATCCGCACCATTGGCATCTGCCCATGGCCACACATGTAGACGCATCATCTGTATGAGCTACATCTTCCCACAAAAACAATTGCATTGGCAGATTCTGTCTATAACCTTATTGCCAGGAAAAGCAATAGGTGCATTTGTCACTCCTCTCAAGGACTCTACGTCTTGCACACCAAAACAACAACGGCTGAATCTTCGGTTCGGAGTGATGACGAGGAGAATAGCGATGCAGACTCAGATGAGGAATGAAATGATGGAACAGCGGAAGCACTGGCAGCAGATGATTTGGAAACAAAACCGCAAGAAAATGCAACCACCGGGCCTGTTCATTCTAGCCTGTGCACATCCAGTGAGAACATGTGGCACATGCGCTTTGGGCATGAGGCTCATCGTACCTTGGAGCTCATCGGAAAGCAAGAGCTAGTGCGTGGAATGGAGCTAGGTGATGAGGCGGAGGGAGCCGAGATCATGTGTGAGCCATGCCTTCAAGGCAAGGCAAAAAGGAAACCCTTCAAGCGCAATGGCATGCGTGCTCTCGCACCTCTTGATCTCATCCACTCTGACGTGTGTGGTCCCTTTCGCATATTGTCAAATAGAGGCAGCAAGTGTTTCCTCACATGCATCGACGACAACAACCGCAAAGTCTCTATATACTTTCGCAAAAAGAAAAGTGAGGTGAAGGAGAATCTGCATGCCTTTGTTTCTATGGTTGAGCGACAGAGTGGAAAGAAGGTGAAAGCATTGAGGACAGACAATGAGGGAGAGTACGAAGCCTGCAGAGAGTGGCTCAAGTTCTAGGGCATTGAACACCACAAAACTACCCCTATTCACCTCAAAGCAACGGCAAAGCAGAGAAGATGAACCGGCCCCTCTTGGGCATGACAAGGTGCATGCTCTTTGATGCCAAGCTGCCTCCTAGGTTCTAGGCAGAAGCAACACGTACAGCTACCTATCTTGTGAACCTCACACTTGCAGCAGCTCTGCAAAGGAGAGGCAAGAAGAAGCAGGCACAAGAGCTGAAAACGCCTCAAGATGCAAAGTCAGGCAGGAAGCTGGATGCCTCCCACCTCAAGGTGTTCGGTTGCATCGGCTTTGCCAAGGTCCAGGCCAGTGATGGCCCTAGAAAGCTTGATGCAAGAGCACGACGATGTGTTTTCATTGGCTATGATACCGCCCACAAAGCTTATCGACTGCGGGACCAAGGAGCCAAGAAGGTCATCCGTGGCACAGACGTGGATTTCCACGAAAGGTCTTTGAGTAAGGGAGAGCTTCTTGAACTTGAGAACACTCCAAAACAGGGAAAGTGGCTCACTCTCCTTGAGGAGGGAGACGAAGCACCAGCACAATGGCATGGGATGGGTGCTACAACAAGGAGAGGAGCTCATGAAAATAACTCTGAGGAATCAAACTCTGATTCCGACGTATCCGATCCTCCGGAACATGAGGAGGATGTCTCTCCCATCATCAACGATGAGCCTGACCTCCAGCCTCCACATCAATAGCACCAGCCAGCAGATTCAAGGAGCAGTTCACATCGCAAAGTACCTCAACAGCATTACGACGCAGATAAGGGTGAATGGACAGGATTCAACCATTCATTCTTGGTTCAAGAGGAGCCAACATTTTTCGCAGAGGCACTCACCCGGCAAGACAAAGCGGAGTGGGACAAAGCAATTCGCGGTGAACTCAGCTCCATCAAGGAGAATAGGACATGGGTGTTGGTGGCCAGACCTGCCGGGGCTCACGTTTTGGGGTCCAAGTGGGTGCTAAAAGTAGATAGGAAACAGAATGACAAGATAGACAAGTACAAGGCATAGGAGGTACCAAAGGGATTCTCCCAACGGCCTGGCGCACAGTAGGATGAGACCTTTGCTCCCGTTGTGAAGTTCGCTTCCATTCGGTCGATGCTCACCATTGCTGCAGCCGAGAACATGGAGGTCCACCAGATGGATGTCAAGATAGCCTTCCTTTATGGCAAACTTGACAAGGAGGTACTGATGGAGGTTCCGGAGGATTTTGATCCTTCCGATGGCAAGGTGTGCATATTGGTGAAGGCGCTCTATGGGCTAAAACAAGCACCAAGACTTTGGTGCCAGGAGATGGACACATTCATGGCCAAGGATTCTTTCATGTACTGCGACAATGACCCTAGCATGTACGTGCATGAGAGCGACAAAGGGCCTATGTTGGTCGCCTCGTATGTTGATGACCTGATTCTATGCTCTTCTTCAACGCAACTGCTAGACGATCTCAAGGGGCAGCTCAGTAGCAGATTTGAGATGAAGGACATGGGTCCTCTTGACTTCTATCTTGGAATTGCCATCAAGCGCGACAGAGCAACAGGTACCATCAGCCTGAGCCGCACAAAATACATCGAATCGATC
This sequence comes from Penium margaritaceum, assembly GCA_023375785.1. Taxonomy (NCBI): domain Eukaryota; kingdom Viridiplantae; phylum Streptophyta; class Zygnematophyceae; order Desmidiales; family Peniaceae; genus Penium; species Penium margaritaceum. The sequence goes on from SZWC01001104.1 coordinate 50,174, forward strand.
CTCAAACGATACAACATGGCAGATTGCAAGCCTGCCAGCAAACCCATGAGCTCGGAGTGTAAATCGTCCACCTCCATGTCCCCATCCAACGAAGGGGAGAAAACTGACATACTAGGCATCCCATGTCAGTCTGCAGTGGGCAATCTGATGTATGCCATAGTCGCCACCCGACCAGATATAGCCCATGCTATTGGGCAGGGGAGCCGGTTTGTGGCCAGTCCCGGTGCACTTCATTGGCAGGCCGTGAAGCACATCATGCACTACCTTGCGGGGACGCGGCACGTGGGGCTCCAGGTTGGAGGCATCACTGGATCCACGTCACTCCGCCTCATGTGCTACACCGATGCTGATTGGAGAGGGAACATCGATGATAAAAAATATTCCATTGGATTCCTGTGTATGTTGAATGGAGGTGCAGTTAGTTGGGCAAGTTGCAAGCAAGAATGTGTCTCTTTGTCAAAAGCTGCAGCTGAGTACATTGCCTTGGCTGAGGTATGTAGAGACATGCAGTGGCTATGAAGCTTGCTGTCTGATATGAAGGCACCACAGGCAATGGCAACAGTCATCAAGATTGACAAGATGAGCACGATTGACATGTCCAAGAACCCCGTCCTCTCCAGGCGCACAAAGCAAATCGACATCCACTACCACTGTGCTCGAGACGTGGTCTACAGGTAGACGGTGGAGCTTGAGGATGTCGCTACCAAGCTGAACCGGGCTGACATGCTTACAAAGCCACGCGACAAGGATCTCCACCAGGCGGGCAGGCAAGGTATCAGCATGGTGAATGCAAACTCTGACAAATGATGATGCTCACTGAGGCAAGGTGCAAAAGGAGAGATTTGTTGATAGTTTTTCCCCTTGTTCAGTGTTTTAGGACAGATCAGGAATGCTCTGCCCCTTCTAGAGGTATGACCCTTGGATCCGCTGTGATGTGATTCAACAATGCTCTGTCTCATGTGAGATATGACCTGTAAGTACACAATGTGGGTGAGTGATTACCTTGGCCATTTTGCTAATTTGGCCAAGTCAGAGGCCATGAGTTCGATCGTAGCCCCATGCACATCTTGTTTGCTATAAAAGCTTCCAAGAAAGAAATTCCGTAGCTTCTTGGATTCTACATGGTGGGTCTGTCACCTTGACACTAGGATGCTTATGTGTCAAGCCCACAATGCAAGTCTATTGGTGATGTGGCTGGTTCATGCAACTTCCCATGAGTGTGATTTTGAGTTCTAGGACTGGATGGACAACTATTAAATGACTCGTCTTGCATGCTGGTCAATCAACCCTTGCTTGATGCTCACTTGAGTATTGAAGAATTGAGCTCTTCTTGAGATGTAATGCAAAGGCGTTAGTACTCGTGAAGGTAAAGTGTATGCCTGATTAAGTTTGGGGTGCATGACACATGTCAACAAAGGAAGAAGGCCTAAAAATCTTTGTGAGCTTTTCAATTTCGCGGCTTTTCTGCCAGAGGTGGTTAGCTCAGTAGCTAACTAAGGGTTATGGGCCCACTCCTCTGGTTAGAGAAGTCTTACGCACACAACCGCTAGGTCACAAGTAGTGAAAGCGTCTTCACTCTCACCCAACTTCTCTATTTGTAGGTCAAAATCAGTTGGAGGGGATGCAACACATCTGCATCTTTCTACCTTGGGAGCTAAAATCAGCCTACATCAGCGTACATCTGCTTGCAATGGCCAACGTGAATAAGGGAAGTTGTTGCCGCTTCTCGCCAACAGCCTACAGCGGCCTCAAACACAGGTACATCGGCATCAACAACAGGTACAGCAGCTATAGCAGTTGTAGTTGTAGGGATGGCAGGGACAGGAGAACCACGGAATCATCCGCCCATCCTCAAGTTTGATCAAGAGGGGTTTGCGCTCTGGAAGTGGCAGTTTGAGATCATCATGGATGACAAAGATCTGCTAGGATATCTTGATGGAACTATCCAAGCACCAAAGGAAGAGGGTGTTGACCTTGTGGCATGGGTCAAACTCAGCAAGAAGGCTCTCGCCATTCTTGTGTCCTCCATACAACCCTCAGTCCTTTCACACATCATCGGTTGTACAGTGGCAGTTGCGGCATATGCCAAACTCGGCACTCGGCAAGGCGTTTCAGTCCTCCTCACTTGCCAACCGTCTCTTCGTTCTACAAAACCTCATTAGCATGAGGCTTGGTGAAGGGGAGGATGTCTCCACCTTTATGCAGAAGTTTGAGATGGGGTGGGACCTGAAATCCGATATGCAAGCCATGGTTTTTTTTGTGACGCTGGCGGAAAGCTGGGGCCCCATGATAATGATGATTGGAGGGTAGACAGAAGATCAAGTTTCCCATACCACCGTCTCCGTTTATGTGCAGAATGAAGCCATGCGTCATAGAAAAAGTGAAGCACACATGGCTGTCTTTGCCTCGTAGAGCAGCGGCACCTTTCGCAATACCTCCTCCTCTCGTTGCAAGGGAAACAACAACACTAGCAATAGTAGAAGGGGTGCAAAGCGCCAAGGAAACTGCCATAAATGTGGCAAGGCTGGACACTTGGCTCTTGAGTACCATGCACCCAAGAGAGAGGGAGGAGATGGGGATGAATGGCAAGGGGGAAATGGTGGGAAGGATTCCACAAGCTTGATGGCTAAGTGTGCCTCCAACAAAGGGAGAGTGATACTCATGACAAGAGCCTACAAACTTGACTCGGACACAAACGAACACACCACTTTCAAGAAGAGAGACTTCATCTCTCTTGCTCCATGCAACAAGAACTTCAGAGTCGCCAATGGAAAGGCTGAGGCAGCTGAGGGGATTGGCAACAAGCTGGTCACAGTGGGTGTAAACGGTGCAGATTCCGACCTCAAGCTAGAGTGGATGGTCTACTTGCCCTGTTGACATGATGTGTCGCTTGCCATGAGTGCCGTTGATCGTACTCCCTGGTTTGACCACTGAGGAGTAGTTGAGTACCTTATCTGATTTTAGATTTGGATTCCTTGGATTTTTCTACGTAGGATCGAGCTTTGAATCACTCAATTTGAGTGAGTACTCAGAAAGTTAGCCTAGCCCAAAATTTGGATGTCGGGGGGGTGGAATCTGGTACCCGCCATGGGGGGCTGTATAATCCACCACTAGTGATCTGAGTTCATCCCCAACGACCCCCAAATGCACCAGGGCCATAAAGGAAGCAACCAAAAGACACTCCCTGACCAGGGTGAACTTTTCCTTGACTTCTGGGCAAGGAAAGGCGCTTCGACGGGTCATCGTTGAAGCGCCTCCCGTTGCCTAGCGTGTAAGGCAAGGTGGGCGGCTCCAGCAAGGGTTCCTTCGACGGCCGTAGCAGGGGCTCTACTGCTCTGTTTTGGGCGTTCTTGGATGCGTTGGAAGGCTTAGACCACAGGCCATAAGGATCTAATGTAATCGCACTATGCTAACTAACAAAAACGTGTTTCAATTCAGATCTCCTGAATGCGACGAGTTCTGCCCACTCACATCCGCGATCCTTGTGCTCCACACTCTTTACCATTGGTGTCCATTAGCTGCCCAAACACTGGTAGCGTACTTCAGTGAGAGCTAGGCATCCTTGAGGTTGCCTCCACACCCACTAGAGCCAAAAAAGGGTTATGGGCCCACGTGCCTAGAAGGACCCTAGCTCCTAAACTTTCACGCTACCGCCGCGCGCCATGGCAACGACCGAGCAAGAGAGCATTGGCGTCATCTCCAAGTTTGATGGGAACGGCTTCCCTTTGTGGAGGTGGAAGTTTGAGGTCTACCTCGATGACAAGGGCCTGCTTGAGCTGGTCAACGGGTAAAGAGACCGCGCCTCCAGATACCGCGACGCCGGAGGAAGTGGAGAAGTACAAGAAGCGCAACAAGAAGGCGCTGGCTTTGTTGGTGTTAGCGCTAGCCCCGCCGCAGCGCGCACTGATTCAAGGATGCACGGATGCTGCGGAGGCCTATAAGAAGCTTTGCACCATCTACCAGTCCACTAACCTTGCCAAATAGCTCTTCGTCTTCAAAAGGCTCATCACCCTCCGAGACAACGAAGGCGACGACATCATGGAGGTCCTGCAGCAGATCGAGTCCCTCACTGCTGAGTGCGTGGCCACCGGATGGAATGTCGACCCTCAGCTACAAGCCATGATCCTCCTCCTAGTCTTACCGGACAGTTGGAGTCCCATGATCACCATCATGGGCGACTGGTCTGCCGATGAGCTGAAGTACCCAAAGGTGGCTGAGTATGTCCGCAATGAATGGATGTGGCGTGGTGGGAGAGAGAGTGGGCGAATGTCAAGTTCCGCCTACGCCGTCCGCCCTCAAGGTGGAGGGGGAGGCAAGAAGGGGAAGGGTGCCAAGCAGGGCACCAAGAAAGGTGACAACAAGGGTGAGTGCTACAACTGTGGCAAACAGGGCCATTATGCACACAACTTCCCCAACAAGAAGTCGGACCAGCCCGGGAAGAGCAGGACGAAGGACACCCAAGCCATGATGGCCAGGGAGTCTACCGACTTGACAGATTCGGAAGTCACGGTGATTGACTCCGGATCAGGCGGCCACACACAATGCAACCGGGCGGCATTCATAACCTACGGTGCCACCGAGCAGTGCATGACAGTGGCCAACGTCAAAACAGAGTTGGCCGCGGCTGGAGGCAATGTTCGCATTGAGTTGGTGGTGAACGGGAAAGTCATTCCGTGCACCATCTACGAAGTGCTCCACATGCCCAACTTTGGGGCAAATCTGTTGTCCCTGAGCCGTCTTATCGACAAGGGGCTCGAGGTACTCTTCAACAAGAAAGAGGCTATCATCCAGAAGGAGGGGGATGGCAAGGTGATTGCGCGTGGAAAGAGGGAGGAGGACCTGTACCTTCTTCGTACCAAAGTTCTTGCCAATACGGCCAGGACTAACACCGTCAACCTCGTGACGATGGATAAAAGAAACCTAGACCTATGGCACCGCCGCCTATGTCACATCGCTCCCTCAAATGTGAGGGACATGGCGAAGAAGGAAGTGGTGCGGGATCTTGAGGTCACGAGCCTCGACGCAGCCAAGAATGCCGTGTGCAAGCCGTGAGTGGTCGGCAAGGCGACACGGCAGCCTAAGGGTGCACACCAAATCCTGGGTTCGCAAATCAGGATTTGCAAAACCAGGTCTCGGTTCTGGATTCGCGAATCCGAATCCAGGATTTTAGACCCGTGAAATATTCGCGGATCTCCGCTCGGGGGAGCGGGGGGGGGGGGGGGG
>SZWC01001104.1:55458-104193 GCA_023375785.1 Penium margaritaceum
CCCAGACACCCAACCTCATGTTTGTACATTTGAACCACGTGTTCGAGTTTGTAGATTCCAATGCATGGAATGACGTCTTCCTGACATAGTTTGAGGAAGCTTCCTCTTCCACGTTGTTTCCTTTGTTTACACGCGAAACTACCCTGCATGACGTTAAGCAAGTCAACATCAGCCGCTGATTGCGGAGTAATTCGCGTGAGAAGAAAAAGTGGGACAGCGATGGAGGCCGTCCATCATCGACGGACGCGCGAGTCATCGCACCTCCGTCGGTGATGGACGGCGTCGCAGTGTTCCATCTTTACGCACTGCAAGCAACGGTTCTCAAGCTTGTTACTGCTTCACTTCAGCCCGTCGACCAGTGCACTGCTGCTTCAGAGGACAGTGACTAAATCACCTCAACCCGAGTACACTGACTACCAGTGCAGTCGTTCCAAGGGGTAGCGAGCACTGCCGGCACCATGACGGGTGCTGCAAGTGGTTCGGCTGGGGACGAAGTGGCTGCATATGATGACGACGAAGACGACTGCAAAGACGAGGGCAATGCAGCGGGAGATAAGCGCAAGCGGTACAAGGCCATGATCTGGCGGTTTTTCAAGAAGATGGGCGATGATCCTGACCGTGCGGTTTGTCAGACGTGCTTCAAGGACTACACATGTGCGAAGGGCACCACAAGCAGCATGCGCAAGCATCTCCGCATCAAGCACAAGAAGCTGTTCATCTAGCTGAAGGAATTGGAAGCCACTGCAGCTCTCCAGGAGGCAACGGCAAATGTGGTAACCGCCGCTGTGCAGGCTGTTGAGGCACAGCCAGGTGCAGGGCAGACTGTGATTGAGCGTGCAGTTGCTGGGGTTGGGGTGATTTTCAGCAAGCGGTACTGGCTGTGTTGTCTGTGGAAGCATGTCATAGACAAAAATGTCAGTTTCCTGTCCATGCAGTCGTTTTGGCTTGACCGTGCGTTTCAACACTGCAACCCTGTAGCAAAGTTGCCTGGCCGCATGACAATCGCCCGCGGCATTGTGACTGGTGCTGTCGCATTTAGGAGCAGGCTGCGCGAGTTGCTGGCTGAGGTTCAGNCCGCCATCAGTTTCACAACTGACGGGTGGAAATCTGACGCCAACATGAAGTATCTCGGTGTCACTGCCCACTGGGTCAGTGACTTCAGAGTGAAGTCCATGGCGCTGTCCTTCCCTGCAGTGCCAGAGTCTCCCACAGCCCATAATGTTTTTGATGTGTTCCACGGCGCGGTGGAGGGTTGGGGCTTGTGGGGCCGAATTTTTTGCATCACCGTTGACAATGAAAGCACAAATGACGCACTCATTGACCGGCATATCATTCCCTCTTCCTCTGGCCTTGTGAAAGCTGGGCACATCAGGTGTCTAGGCCACATCATGAACCTCGCAGTCAACGATCTCCTCTCGCTCCCCGCTGTCGGCGAGGTCATCGGCAAGGCGAGAGCCATTGCCGCCTTCGCTACCCGCAGCACTCCGAGGGAGCAGAGCCTCATCAACGCATCCGCCGAAGCGGGTGTGAAGTACTTGTCGCTCCACCTCTACACGGAGACGAGGTGGAATTCGACTCTTGACATGTGCAGCCGTGTGATTCATCTCAGGGGGGTGCTCGGGCCGTGGCTCATCGGCTACGGTCAAGACGGAGCTTTGCTGAACCCAACCGATGAGGAGTGGGCAGTGATTGCTCTCCTCACCCTCATCCTGAAGCCTTTCAAGTTGTTCACGGACGACATCAGTGGCTCGAAGTACCCAACGCTTCTCCTCGTCATCCCTTTCTTTGAATCCATGCTTGTGAAGATTCACGGGTGGCAGGTGCGCTCGATCAACTGTGAGAAAAAGGCAAAGAGGCGGGGTGTCGCGGGTCGGCTTAACCTCAAGGAGAAGCTGCTGGCTGAAATCAAGCCTGGCCTCGAGGCGGTGAATGCCAAGCTGGAGAAGTATGCAGCGCTGCTCACGGAAAAGCACCTCTTGGCAACGGCTTCGGACCCAAGGTTCCGCCTCCGCTACTTTGAAAAGACCCATCGTCTCATGGGCATCGACAGTACGGCACAGTTGCAGGTGAAGGTGATTGAGCTGCTGCGGCCTTATCATGCAAGAGCCGAGGCCAAACGGGAGGCTGCAGAGGCAGCGGCAACAGCAGCAGCAGCAGCAGTAGCAGAAGCAGCAGCAGCAGCAGCAGCCGCTTCAACGTCATCGGCAGCAGCTTCAACCTCAGCACCAGGAGCAGCTTCGGCTTCAACTACAGCAGCTTCAGCTTCGTCCACAACTGCAGCAACTTCAGCATCTGCACTTGCTGCAACAACAGGCGTAGTGCCAGCTGCCTCTTCAGCCGGTGCCACAGCAGCAGCAGCAGCAGACCAGCGTCGCCTGCGTCCTCGCCAGCAGCAGCAACTCGAGGAGGTGGCAGAGGATGCAGAACTGATTGAGGCGGCGCTCGCTGACCCTGCAACGGACCTGTTTGGTCCAAGAGCTCCAGCAGCATTGGTGGAAGAACCCTCCCCATCTTCCCTTGAAGCGGAGGTGGACAAGTGGGCAAAGCTCCAGGTGAAGGAGCCGCATTGCAACGTCCTTGCTCACTACAGGAAGAAGAAGGTTTCATTTCCTAGCTTCTACTTGGCTGCACTAGACCTGTTTGCTGTTCCAGCCACGTCAACGCCTTCAGAAAGACTGTTTTCACTTGGTCGGCATGTGATCACAGATTTTTGGCATTCCCTCGCTCATCTCACTGTTGAGAACTTGCTCACGATGAAATCCTGGATAAATGAGAGCATTCTGCTTGAGTTTCCCATTGACCGGCATGGAAATGTTGCGCCGGAGCTTCAAGAGGAGGAAGCGCGGCTGAACGAGCTGCGCCGCAAGGGGAGAGGTCAGTTGGTGGGAGAAGCGGCGGAGGAGTTGGAGGGACTTAGTCTGTTTGACGATGAGGAGGGTGGGGAGGAGACGTACTCGCAGGAAGAGGATGATGATGTAGAAGAGANCATACACTAAAGAGTGAAATGACTGTCTCTTTTTTTAATGACATTCATGATTCTTGTCAGCTACTTTCACCAAGTCCATGGACCCGCTGGAGGTTCGCAAATCTTCATGGATTCGCAAATCCAGATCCGGATTCGCGAATCCGGGTCCAGACCTGGACCCGGACTCGCGGACCCGGATCCAACGCCAGATTCGGGAATCCGACCCGGTGTGCACCCTTACGGCAGCCGTTCCAGGACAAAGGGACGCCTGCATCAGCGAAGTTGGAGGTGGTCCACACTAATGTGTGCGGATCCTTTGAGAGCTCCAACGGGGGCGCTCGCTACTTCTTGACCTTCATCGATGATCACAGCCGTAAGCTCTACCTTTACATCATCAAGAGGAAGAGTGATGTCCTCACATCTATGCAGGAGTTTGTGGCGGCAGTGGAGCGGCAAACGGGTTTGAAGGTGAAGGCGTTCCGGAGCGACAACGACGGCGAGTACGAGGGCTGCTCGGCATGGATGAAGAGCAAGGGGATTACGTGGTAGAAAACTACGCCACACTCTCCGCAACAGAACGGCGTTGCTGAGAGGGCAAACCGCAACATCCTCAACATGGTCCGGTCCATGTTGAGGGATGTCGGCCTCGCGCAATGGTGCTGGGGCGAGGCGGCATGGACAGCGGCGTACATCATGAACCTAACGCCAACGAAGCCGCTAAAAGACACTGGGTCCAAGGTGTGGAAGACACAACAAGAAGTGTGGAGCGGGAGGAAGCCAACTGGGGCACACCTCCGCATGTTTGGTTGTGTTGTACATGCTGTTGTGTAGGCACGGGAGGGGTGGGGCAAGCTTGATCCGTGGACTCGTCGGTGCATCTTCGTCGGGTACGAGAGCGGGAGCAAGGCGTACCGGCTCTTCGACCCGCGGAGGCAACAGATTGTGAAGAGTCATGACGTCACGTTTGATGAGGACAGTCGTTCGACGGACAAGGACGTAGGTCTCTCAAAGCGTGGGGAGTGGCTGCCACTTCTTGAGGGGGAGATGATGGAGGACGCAAATGAGGATGACGTCCGTGCGGCTCCAACCGACAAGAACCATCCGGGGGATGGGGAAGCGGCTGATTTGCATTCAGCCGAGTCAGACAATGAGTCCGAAGCACCGGCATCAGTGGAGCTGAACGAGGAGGCGAGGAGTGATCCTGCATCTCCACGGTCCCCAAGAGAGGGGGAGCAGGCCAACGGTGCAAGAGGCGCCGCGAGAGGACAGCAGCACCAACAGCCCCAATAGCAGCAGCCCCGAAGAAGAGGACGCGCAAGGAGGACGGCAAAACGGTACGATGCCGCGCAGGGCACCTGGACTGGGTTCGCTCTAGCATTCTTTGCGCAAGAGGAACCCGAGACCGTCAAGGAGGCATTGCAGCAGAAGGATGGGGTTGAGTGGGAGGGAGCCATAAAATTTGAGCTCGCCTCCCATGAAGAGAACGGCACTTGGCAGCTGATCGACAGGTCGGAGGGCGCAAAAATCATCGGCTCCAAGTGAATCTTCAAAAAGTAGCTCACCAAGGAGGCGAAGGTGGAGCGGTAAAAGGCGCGGCTGGTTGCGAAGGGGTACACCTAGCAGAAGGGTGAACACTACGAGGAAACCTTCGCACCGGTGGCAAAGTTTGCCTCCATCTGCTCCATCCTCTCCGTGGCGATGACGCGCGACTACGAAGTCCACCAAATGGATGTGAAAACCGGTGACCTGGACAAGGAGGACCTCATGGAGGTGTCGGAGGGGGTGGACACGCCGCTGGGGAAGGTGTGTCGGCTTTGCAAGGCGCTCTACGGGCTGAAGCCAGCGCCACTCACGTGGTACCTGAAAATGGACGGCTTCATGGCCAAGCTTGGCTTCAAGCGCTGCGAAGCAGATCATAGCGTGTACGTGTAGAAGCAGCCGGGGTTGTACCAAATCGTGGTCCTTTGCGTGGATAACCTCATCCTCATGTCATCGGACTTTGAGGAGTTGGTCAACCTGAAGCGGCAGCTAGGCAGTCGGTTCAAAATGACCGACATGGGTGAGCTCGAGTACTACCTCGGCGTTGCCATCAAGAGGGACCGCACGGCACGCACGCTGGAGACAGGGTAGGCAAAGTACATGCAAGAGGTGCTCCGCCGCTACAACATGGAGGAGTGCAACCCCATCGGCACACCCTTGACCACCACATGTGAGTTAAGCTCGAGCATAGGCCCGAGCACGGACGAGGAGAAGGAGGAGATGGCAGGTGTGCCATACCAGTCCGCGGTGGGGAGCATCATGTAAGCCATGGTGGCGACGCGGCTAGACCTGGCCTTTGCGGAGGGCCAACTGAACCGCTACGTTGCTGACTCCGGACCACTGCATTGGCAAGTGGTAAAGCGGATCATCCGCTATCTCAAGGCGACAAAATAGTCGCGGCTCGTGTTTGGAGGGGGAGCGCGCGACGACTCCCTCAAGTTGGTCGGCTACTCCGATGCCGACTGGACTGGTGATGTGGATGACAGAAAATCAACGTCTGGGTGTGTTTGTGCTTGGTGGTGCAGCAGTTTCATGGGCAAGCAAGAAGCAGGACTGTGTTGCACTGTCCAGCACCGAAGCGGAGTACATCGCGCTCGCTGAAGCCGTAAAGGAGGCGCTATGGCTATGTCGGCTGCTAAAAGAGATCGGCGTGCCGCAGGAGAAGCCAACAGTGCTCAACGTTGACAACACGAGTGCCATCAGCCTGACCCAGAATCTGGTGTTGCACAGGAGGACCAAGCACAACGAGATCCGGCATCACTACGCTCGGGACTTGGTGGCGCAGGGAGATGCGACTATTGTGCATTGTGGCACTAAGCGCATGCTTGCCGACGCCATGACCAAGGCACAGCCCAAGGACATGTACAAAGCAAGCTACATGGAGCTCGGTCTGTGCTGTGAGATCCGAAATGCTGCAGGTTCCAAGGACAGGGCATCAAGGTTGTGGTGCAAGGGGGGGATTGTTAACATGATGTGCCCCTTCCCATGAGTGCCGTTGATCGTACTCCCTGGTTCGACCACTGAAGAGTGGTTGAACACCTAATCTGACTTTAGATTTGGATTCCTTGGATTTTTCTATGCAGGATCGAGCTTTGGATTGCTCGATTTGAGTGAGAACTCAGAAAGTTAGCCTAGCCCGAAAATCGTGTGTTGGGAGGGTGGAATCTGATACCCGCCACGGGGGACGGGATAATCCACCACTAGTGATCTCAGTTCATCTCCAACGACCCCCAAATACACAAGGGCCATAAAGGAAGCAACCAGAAGACTCTGCCTGACCAGGGTGAACTTCTCCTTGACTTTTGGACGAGGAAAGGCGCTTCGATGGGTCATCGTCGAAGCGCCTCCCGTTGTCTAGCGTGTAAGGCAAGGTGGGCAGCTCCACCAAGGGTTACTTCGACAGCCGTAGCAGGGGCTCTACTGCTCTGTTTTGGGCGTTCTTGGATGCGTTGGAAGGCTTAGACCACAGGCTATAAGGATCTGATGTAATCTCACTATGTTAAGTGACAAAAATGTGTTTCGATTCAGATCTCCTGAATGCGACGAGTTCTGCCCACTCACATCCGTGATCCTTGTGCTCCACACTCTTCACCATTTGTGTCCATTGGCTGCCCAAACACTGGTAGCGTGCTTCAGTGAGAGCTAGGCATCCTTGAGGGTGCCTCCACATCCACTAGAGCCAACATGCCCTCCTTCACAGCCAACCTACTCTCCGTCTCTAAGATAACTGACCATGGCATGACAGTGGTTTTCACAGAGAAGGAAGCGGTGATAGTCCTTACCAAGGACATCAACATCTCCTACTTTGCCAGGAGGGTTGACGCACTGGTTCCTCGCATTGATGGAATCTAACAAAAACTTCAACGGCTGAATATATGGTCAAGAGTGACGGTGAGGAGAGCAGCGACGTAGACTTAGATGAGGAAGGACATGTTGGAGCAGCGGAAGCACTAGCAGCAGATGATTCGGCAACAAAACTGCAAGCAAATGCGACCACCGGGGCTGTTCATTCTAGCCTGTGCACATCCTTTGAGAACCTATGGCATAGGCGCTCTAGGCACGTGGCTCATCACACATTGGAACTCATGGGAAAGCAGGAGCTAATGCGTGGGATGGAGCTAGGTGATGATGCGAAGGGAGCCGGGATCATGTGTGAGCCATGCCTTCAAGGCAAGGCCAAAAGGAAACCCTTCAAGCGCAATGGTGCGCATGCTCTTGCACCTCTTGATCTCATCCACTCTGATGTGTGTGGTTCCTTTTGCATACCATCAAATGGAGGCAGTAGATACTTCCTCACATGCATCGATGACAACAATGGCAAAGTCTGGATATACTTTCTCAAAAAGAAAAGTAAGGTGAAGGAGAATCTGCAGGGCTTTCTCACTATGATTGAGCAACAGAGTGGAAAGAAGGTGAAGGCATTCAGGACAGACAATGGGGGAGAGTATGAAGCCTACAAGAAGTAGCTCAAGTTGCATAAAACTTAACACCAAAAAACTACCCCCTACTCACCTCAAAGCAACGGCATAGCAAAGAGGATGAACCAAACGCTCCTGGGCATGACAAGGTGCATGCTCTTTGACGCCAAGCTGCCTCCTAGGCTCTTGGTAGAAGTAGCACGTACGGCTACTTATATTGTGAACCTCACACCTAAAGAAGCTTTGCAAAGGAGAGGCAAGAAGAAGCAGACACAGCAGCTGAAGATGCCTCAAGAAGCATGGTCAGGCAGGAAGCCAGACGCCTCCCATCTCAAGGTGTTTGGTTGCACCGGCTTTGCCAAGATCCAGGCCAGTGAGGGCCCTGGAAAGCTCGATGCAAGAGCACAAAGTGTGTTTTCATTGGCTATGACACCGCCCACAAAGCTCATTGCTTGCGGGACCAAGGAGCAAAGAAGGTCATCCGCAGCACATGAGTGGATTTCCACAAAAGGTCTTTGAGTATGGGAGAGCTTCTTGAACTTGAGAACACTCCAAAACAGGGAGAGTGGCTCACTTCCTTTGAGGAGGGAGATGAAGCACCAGCACAATGGCATGGGATGGGTGCTACAACAAGGAGAGGAGCTCATGAAGATGACTCCGAGGAATCAAACTCTGATTCCGACGTATCCGATACTCCGGAACATGAGGAGGATGCCTCTCCCATCATCAACGATGAACCTGACCTCCAGCCTTGACATCAACAACACCAACCAACATGTTAAAGGAGTAGTTCACGTTGCAAAGTACGTCAACAGCAATACAACATAGATAAGGGTGAATGGACAGGCTTCAACCATTCATTCTTGGTTCAAGAGGAGCCAACATCTATCATAGAGGCACTCACTTGGCCTGACAAAGCGGAGTGGGACAAAGAAATTCACGGTGAACTCAGCTCCATCGAGGAGAATAGGACATGGGTGTTAGTGGACAGACCTATCAGGGCTCACGTTGTGGGGTCTAAGTGGGTGCTAAAAGTAAACAGGAAACAAAATGGCAAGATAGACAAGTACAAGTCATGGGTGGTAGCAATGGGATTCTCCCAATGGCGTGGCGCATAGTACAATGAGACGTTTGCTCCAGTTGTGATGTTAGCCTCCATCCGGTCAATGCTCACCATTGTTGCTACCGAGGACATGGAGGTCCACCAGATGAATGTCAAGACAGCCTTCCTTTATGACAATCTTGACAAGGAGGTACTGATTGAGGTTCCGGAGGGGGTTGATGCTCTCGGGGGCAAGGTGTGCAGATTGGTGAAGGCGCTCTATGGGCTAAAAAAAGCACCAAGACTTTGGCACCAGGAGATGGACACGTGCATGGCCAAAGAGTCCTTCATGCACTATATTAATGACCCTAGCATGTATGTGGATGAGAGCGACAAAGGGACTATGTTGGTCGTCTTGTACGTTGATGACCTGGTACTATGCTCTTCTTCAACGCAGCTGCTAGACGATCTCAAGGGGTAGCTCAGTAGCAGATTTGAGATGAAGGACATGGGTCCTCTTGACTTCTATCTTGGAATTCCCATCAAGCGTAACCAAGAAGCAGGTCCCATCAGCCTGAACCAGACAAAATAAATTGACTCCATCCTCAAACCATATGACATGGCAGATTGCCAGCCTGCCAGCACACCCATGAGCTCGGAGTGCAAACTGTCCACCTCCATTTCCCCATCCAACGAATCAGAGAAAACTGACATGCTAGGCATCCCATATCAGTCTACAGTGGGCAGTCTGATGTACGCCATAGTCGCCACACGACCAGATATAGCCCATGCTGTTGGGCAGGTGAGTCAGTGTGTGGCCAATCCCGATCCACTTCACTCGCAAGGCCTTGAAGCGCATCATGCGCTACCTTAAGGAGACGCGGCACATGGGGCTCCAGTTTGGAGGCATCGCTCGATCTGCGTCATTCCGTCTCATGTCCTGCACCAATACTGATTGGGGAGGGAATATTGATGACAAAAAATCTACCTTTAGCTTTGTGTGTATGCTGAATGGCGGTGCAGTCAGCTCGACAGGTCGCAAGCAGGAATGTGTTTCTTTGTCAACAGTTGAAGCTGAGTACATTGCCTTGGGTGAGGTATGAAAAGAGATTCAGTGGCTACAAAGGTTGCTCTCTGAGATGAAGGCACCATAGGCAACGGCAACGGTCATCAAGATTGAAAACATGAGCGCGATTGACATGTCCAAGAACCCCGTCCTCTCCAGGCGTACAAGGCACATCGAGATCCGCTACCACTATGCTCGAGACGTGGTCTACAAGCAGACAGTGGAGCTTGAGGGTGTCGCTACCAAGCTGAACCGGGCTGACATGCTTACAACGCCACTCGACAAGGATCTCCACCAGGCGGGCAGGCAAGGTATCAGCATGGTCAATGCAAACGATGACAAATGGTGATGCTCACTGAGGCAAGGTGTAAGGGAGAGGTTTGTTGATTGTTTTTTTCCCTTATTCAGTATGTTAGGATGGATCAAGAATGATCTGCCCCTTGTGGAGATATGACCCCTGGATCCGTTGTGATGTGACTCAACTATGCTCTGTGCCATGCGAGATATGACCTGTGAGTATACCATGTGGGTGAGTGGTTACCTTGGCCATTTTGTTGATTTGGCCAAGTGAGAGGTCATGGGTTCAATCCTGGTCCCATGCACTTCTTGTTTGCTATGGAAGCTTCCAAGAAAGACAGTCCGTAGCTTCTTTCACACCGCATGGTTGGTCTGTCACCTTGACAGAAGGATGCTTATGTGTCAAGCTCATAGTGCAAGTCTATTTGTGATGTGGCTGGTTCAGGCCTCTTCCCATGAATGCACTTTTGAGTTCTAGGAGTGGACAGACAACTATAAAACAACTTGTCTTGCATGCTGGTCAATCAACCTTTGCTTGATGCTCTCTTGCGCATTGATGACTTGAGCTCTTCTTGAGATGTAATGCTAAGGCGTTAGTGCTATTGAAAGTGAAGAGTATGCCTGATTAAGTTTGGGGTGCATGACACATGTCAACTAAGGAAGAAAGCCTAAAAACCTTTGTGAGATTTTTGGTTTCGTGGCTACTTTGCCAGAGGTGGTTAGCTCAGTAACTACCATATCGGAGCTCTCTCTGCTCTGCTCTGTGTGATGGGAGCCTTTCGTGGAAAATCCTACTCTCTCTCAACAGCAACACACACTAAGTGTGGCCTATGATCACTTGATATGTGTCTTTTGTAATTCTCATTGATGGTTTTGCTCATGAGGAGCTCTAGCTCTTTGATGCTTAGGATGCTAGAGATATGTGCAAAGTCATTTGTGGGATTGAAGGGGATTCTTGTTTTGTGAAGCAGATGTTGACCCTTGGGAGGTAAATTCTTACATACCCTCTTGAGCCATGCCTCCATCCTTGCAGCACTCTTCCTCCTCTATGAGCAGTAGCTGAACTACTATAGTAGTATCGTCTTCTGTAGCATTGCCTCTGTCATCATACTTCACATCACTTGCGCACATGGTTTGGCCCCTACCCCCTGTCATCCCAATTTCGCACGTACCACTGTCCACCTTGGCAATGACTTACACCTACTCTCATCAGCTATTAGTGTCATCTTATTCTGGCTAAAGCTAATGCCCAGAGTCTTTAACTCCCTTGGAACCGGATACCACCCTTGTCCTACTCAAATTTCAGCTGACGTGGATGTGTCATTATAGCTTTTGACAGCATGCCTTTGGCAATCGGCCTGCTCCTCCACCCTTCGAATATGATGTTTGCCGTATTAGCAACAACCTGTGTCCATGCCTTCCGCAATCTGCCTTTCACTCTCGGGAATCATCAATCATTGACTCAGCGCTCTTCTAGCAACTAGTAATCAATGCTGACCTCTTAGACCGTTGTGACGATATCACATTGGCCACAGCACCGCATTCCACATCAATGTGGCATCAATGTGGTCCGCGGTCACTTTGCCCATGTTTTGCGTGGACGTGTCTTCGCGCCCACACAAGTGGCAACAGGAACATGCGTCCACCATTTTTCCAACGTTTTTTTTTTTGGTACCTGCATGCGGTTCAGTCCTTGAAGGTTGCAGTACTCGAGGGTGCACATTAGATAGCTCATGATGTGGCATGCATCCATCTTCAATTGGTGGACTTGGCACATATTCCTTACATCAATCAGTAAGAAGACATCATACATATCTATCAATCCCCATGCTGGCATGCAGATTCCAGGTTCGATCTTGTACCCTGTCTGTGCTTCAGTGTCATGCCATTATTCGTGTGTGCGAAGTTATTGTTTTGTCATTCAATGATGCGGTTTGAGATTTCAGACATCACCACATCAAACATTTGAACTGGATTTGTGTGAAACATTATGTACATGTGTAAAGTCGTACAAACATTTTGCGAAGGTTTGAGCTTGTCATACATTTTGACTCTTCCAAGCGCAGTTTTTGTTTTGACATGACGCCAGAGACGCACGGTCCGCAGCCTCCGTTGTAAAAAATTGTGCTCTGCATGCCAGTAATAAGGTGCACTCTGCTAGCTGGTCGTGTTCCATAGTTCGCCGCAACAAGGCCACCCGACCTTGCTGTGGTAGGACAAGATGTCGTCCCGTAGGGGCAGCCCTCTGTCCCAGTCATGGGGTAGCTCTAGCCATTCCTCCGTGTCCATGTCCTCAGCTCGGCTTGTCACGTCGGACTTCAATCCTGCCCCGGTTCCCCCTCTGCAAGGTGACTTTCTTACACTAGCACTCTCTCGGCACTGCCGTCCAGTGCCGACCATCTCTAAGAAGCCGGGCTTTTCATGCGGCTCGTGCGGCATCACCTTGTCTAGCACCTGTGACCAGATCAGAGGTCACTTCAGGGAGACAAATGGGAATGTCGGCGTATGCCCACATCCACCACCCTTGGCGCGTGACGTCCCTGGTCTTGAGCGCAAGACCAATCCAGCGCATGGCTGGATGTCAGCTTGTCCGCATCTGTAAAATGGCATTGGCAAGAGCTGGGACACCAGCGCCAAGCCTATGGCTTGGACAAGGCTTTTTTAGCAATGTGAGAGGAGTGCCAGCATACCCACAGACGATGACAATGATGAGCTGGTCTTATCTGCATCCCAGCAGCAGTAGCAATAGGCTGCCGCTGATGAGCTTCTCCAGCAACAGTAGCAGTTGTAGCAGCACCAGCAGCCAGCACAATGTCTACAACGGCTGCAATACTAGCAGCAGCTGCTGCATCAAGCGCATTCAGTATTGCGTGAGCAACAGGAACAGAAGCTGCTGCACAACGTGAGAGACGCCAACATCACACAGACCAGCATGCGTCCTCGTTGTGACACCGCAGCCAACACCGTGTGTCAACTTGCGGTGATCAAGCTCATGACGGGTAAAGGATTGGCGATTTCCTTCTGCTGTAATGCCCTGGTTATGGAGCTCATCTGCACTGCAAGAGCCACCAACAGCAGCTTCAAGCTGCCTGCCAGGTCACGGGTGGTGGAGGACCTTCTGCCCAAGCTGAACAACATGCCGGAGGACGTAGATGTTCCACTAAGGCAGAGTTGGACGGTCTATGGGTTGACCCTCACTGTGGATGAGTGGGAAGACGTATAGTAGCGGCCAATATGCAACGCGATGGCCGTCAATGCCAAAAGCAACTACCACGTTTTCAGCCGCAACGCCAGTGGGCTGGTGTGCAATGCAGACCACATTAGTGCCATCATCAAGGCCGCACTTGAAAAGGTGGGCATGACCAACGTTGTCTCTGTTGTCGATGACAACACCTCAGTGAACAAGGAGGAATTTGAAAACCTCAAAGGGAAGTATCCAGGGATCTTGTGGCATGAGTGTTGTGCCCACGATGTGGACCTTGTCATGAAGGACACGTGCAATATAGACTGGGGAGTGGGAGTGCTGTCCAGAGTAAAGAACGTTTTGAGGATTTCTCGTAACAATGACATGTCCAGGAACTGGATGAAGGCTCATTCAGGTGGATGTGTTTTGCTCTCCAAGTGTGGCACACGGTTTGCAAATGCTCACAGCGTGCTACAACGTTTGCTCAACATGAAGCTGTTTTTGCTGAGGCTTGTCATCTCCAGCAGCTGGAAATAGATGGATGGACAGAGAGACGGTACCTTCAAGGATAGGAAGAAGGCATTCTGTAAGGTTGTGCATTGTCGTGTCCTCTGGCTGCAAGTCCGGCAGCTGCGTGACCTTTTTAGACTCCTTTTCACGGCACTGTGTGTTGTTGACAGTCCAGGTGACACTGCTGGATGCCATGGCCGACATAAAGGCACTGGCCAAAGGCAAGGGGAGGAAGCCGGCCAATGTGGCTGCACAGCACGTGAAGGCTGCAACGGCCAGCCTCTCCAGATGCTGGACCAAGGACATGAGCTGCCCCCAATACGCAGAAGCACTTTGCGTGCATCCTGTCCACTTGGGAACAACCTCAGCGGTAAAATCAGCATGGTGCAGGTATGGGCGCATGTGGTGGACGCGCTCCTACCCGCAGCTAAGCACAATGATCTGCAGAAGGAGGTGGAGGCGTTTCAACTTGGACGAGTGACTGTGGAGGCCGTGCCCCTTGCCACCAAGCGACTGACAGACAAGGCATGTGCAGCACTGGCCCGGGTGGTGGGTAATGTGCTTCCCTCCTATGAGTGGTCCTCTCTCCACGTGGCCCACCTCCCGACCCAGCGCAGCCTGGCCATGAAGGTGCTGGCCCAACCATGCACATCCTCGGACTATTCGCGGGTGATTTCTACACGCCAGCTCATCCATACTGCACGTAGGAACCGACTGCACGTGAAGACACTGGAGACGCTAGTGCGTGTGAATGTGAGGCTGCAAAAGCACTACCAGGGTCAGCAGACCTCCCTCACACACGACCACAGCTTCTGAATCAAGATGAGTCAGACAGCAAGGAATATGGTGACAATGTGGAGGATGTGCAGGATGAGGCAGCAGCTGGGAAGAGGGAGGAGAGCTCAGAAAAAGAGATGGAGGATGATGAGGAGGTCTTTGTGGAAGGTGATGGAGATGAAAAATCTCCGCAGCAGTAGCAGCAACAATGAATTCCAGTAGTACAGACAGTTTTGGTTGATGATGGTCCATCTTTTGCAAGGTCCACTCGCACCAGGGAGGAGGTAGAGAAATGGGAGGATCCGGCCATGGTGCGAGAGGGAGGGGGGGTACAGCAGCTGGTGTTGGAGCTTGAGATGGTGTAGGTACGGTTGCTTTGGACACTGCACGTGGTCATGGAGTAGGAGAAGATGGTGTTGCAGGTGATCGAGCAGACGCAACAGAAAAAAATACAAGTTCTGAGGACGCAGGGGAATATGAGCAGGAAGGTGCAGGAGTGGAAGGTTCAGCACAAGAAATTGCTTGTGGCAATGCATGATAGGCCAACAAGTATGGGAAAGGGAACAGCAACAACAAGGTTGCTACTGCTGCAAAGAGGGTTGTGAAGGCCCTTGCCAGGAGGGCCAAAACAGCAACAACAAGGTTTGCATCTGCCAAAGCTACCATTGTTGGAAAGTACATGAGGAATGAAGAGTAGTCCATGTCATTTCCGTGTGTTGTCCCAGATTCCTCGTGTCAAATTTCTTTTGAAATACTGATCTGTCCATCTTACCTCCAACTGTTTACCTATTGTTTTCATCACGTTATGGTAGCTGAATTACACGGCTTTATTTCATGGCTAAAGGAACAACTTGTCTAGATCATACAACAATGGCATGAATATGAGTGACATTGTTGGTTAAGGAAAATGGTTGTTCAGGCCAAGGGCTAACTGATACAAAATTCTGTTGTGGAGATTGTAACATGGAGCATTTGCAGGTGGTCACAAAACACTGTTGTTGTGAAAAAATGACAATCATGTACATAAAGGCTGCAAAGCAAGGGCAAAGCTGCCCTCCCCCCCTCCCCCCCTCGCGCCTTTCCAATCCACATAAACAACCCTGGTCCGAGGTGGGAGTTGTTTGGGGGGGAGGGGGGGGGTCACATTCATGTGCTGATGTTTGATGTGGACAGGTCAACACTGCTAGTCATCACCAGTATTAACTGCATCAACAAGGAACATGGCTTCGCCCCTTTGCCCACACCTCCTACCATCAATAAACACACCAACATACATACCGAATGATCTAGGCTAATGCTCAAGGGTTCCACCAGTGCTTGTGGGACCGGACACCATCTCAAATATTGAGGTATCTGGTGGAACAAGTTGTTTTAGCATCGGGTATCACATCCGTAACAATGATTCGGCTGTTCTCATTATGTGAGGACACATGGGACAAGTTGTGGGATATCTACCTCTCTGAGTGACGACATGGCAGCACTCTCCACCCTTCACCTCGTACAATCATTGTTAATCATGGTTGTTTAGTGTACGTTTTCATCTGTGTACACTACACATACAGTAACTTTTCTTCTTAGAATTTTCTTAGATGTATACAATTGTTCAATAACTTAGTCATCAATGAGTGCACAGTGAAGGTATTCCATGGTAAATTTCAATCTCATTCATTGAATACAACTTGCCAAGATCGCAACTAGATCACAGCATGCATTGCTGTTTTGCAATGAGCCAATCATGTGACTAGTAAAACTGTTGGTTATTTGTGTTCGCCGCCTCTTGGACTCAAGGAGATCTAAGAACGGATGGTTACTTATTGATACATAGAATCTTGTTCAACGTAGACATGTGTTCGATAGCATGTAAACATAATACATTTCAGTTTCTTGATGTTGATGGTGCTCCTTCTTGAAGTACCTTCGTTATATTTGGAGAGTTTATAATGGAGTACATTGTTGAGATGTGAAGGGGTATACACATGTTGATTATTCCCTTTCGAGTCTGTGCTCCTCCCATCTGAAACACATCAACTATGTTAGGGGGGTGCCTTTCTTTTTTTTTGCAGTGTTGTACATTCCAATACACTTTTGAATTCATCTTACCCTCCTCGGTTACACTCTCCAATACACCTCCGCTATTCTATCCCTTAAGAGAGAGAGGAATAGGGATGTCGAGATCCCCCTCATGCAAGAGTGTGTTAGCAAAGTGCATTGGATAGTGTAGTGGATGGAAACCTTAAATTTTCTGATTTTGTATCGTCCACGTTGTGACAGTAATCACGCCAAACTGTTGATTGTTACGGTCAGTCCATGAGTTTGAAAATTTGTTTTTGCATCTTTGTCACCAATTTTGGGGAGTAAAATGATTTGATTGTGGACATCACAAAACTCTTATACATGATCTCACATGCCCTCCTCCTCTGAAAACACATTAAGTGCAGCAGTGAAGTGTGGCAGGGAGTGTCTCGCAAAAGAACACATGAAACTACTGTAGTGCATTTGTTGTACATGGTAAGAAAATCGTGCATTACTTTCACACCTCCTAAAATTAACTCCTTGATACAGCTCTGCTATACACTTTTGCTTGGTGAGCTCTAAAGACCCCTCCCAAAAGGAACGATATAATAGAGAGGTGTATTTGATAGTACGTTTAATGGATGCTATCAAACATACGCTTGTATTTTTCCTCTTTTGTCACTGCAATCTATCTAGACCATCAACCAAAACAGTCAGTGCATGAGTTTAAAAGAGCTTTTTGCTATAATCTTTTCACAATTTGAGAAACAAGAAGACCTCAATGTGAGTCTTATAGGGTCCTGGCAGGTGTTCTCGAATTGTCACTTCCATCTCTAAACGCATAGAGTGTATTAGGGGATTATGAAGGGGAATGCATAATTGAGGGTGGGATAAACATACACTACTATGTAAGATGATGTCCTGAACATTCCAATGTATCAGTTGGACCCCTCCTTGGCTGGACTGCCCAATACACCTCCACGGTAGACATTTGTTTGTGAGGAGGGGGTGTCAAGACTTGTTTCCTCCCCACCTCCCAAAAGAAGGAGAAACAAAGAAAACATTAGCAAATTATATTCCATAACCTATCAAATGGAAACACGTGTATATCTGATATATAAAAGTACATTTGATACACGGCTTGATCTGCTACAGGTGCGTGTCAACTAGATATGAACAAGCTGCTGCCGTCATTTCCTTCGCCTAGACCGGTACAAAAGAGATTCAGTAGCCACTCGGCCGATTATGTTTTGCTGCAACGAGGGCAGTGCTACATCTAATGGATACAAGAAAGAAACACTTACATTCTTGTTCTTGAGTCTTTTCCATTTGGATGATTCATCGACTAGTATGCATCAACATGCAGGTGATTAACTGGAAATGATATCTTGACCCCTTCTTGTCCCATCTTTGTATTATCACATTGATGTAGAATACTAGGAAATGAATCAAAGCAGCATCCCTCTCCCCATCGCTCCGGTCCCAATCATTCTTTATCCAACATGCAAGGACAATGTTTCACAATTTGAAAGAGAAATTTGTTGCTGGTTGAAACAATGTATATCAGCAATTCAACCTATCTGGTTTTGTATCCATCAACAAAGCAGACTAAGTGCTATAGAAACCACATTATTGTGGAATACAATCACCTGTTGAATACGCCTTATTTTATGACCACAAACAAATCCTTGTGTGGTTTTTGCTACACAGTCTCAATCCACAAGTTGAGAGGAGTAGCAAATTGGTCTGCATGTTCATTGAAGGTACAAAATGATGTTGCTACTTGATTGAGTGATTAACAACCCAATGTTATGTACAAAGAACCAGTCAAGTAGCAGTGCAAGAAATACAGTTTGTAGTTGTGACAACGCTTTGTGAACAATGACCTCGAACACCATCAAAACCTCAAGACATGGTCAATCATCTCGTGCAAAGTGGAGGCCAAGCTTGGGATACCCACATGGAACCTAGCAAGGGGATGATTTTTTTGCAAATTCAAGTCGTCGTCCTTGTCAAGGGCAACTGTACTACCTTGTATTGGCAAGGATTCTGGGGTACTTGGGAATTCTGCCTTACTTCCTTTGAAGTTCGGGGGAGTATGTTTGAAGGACTGCCTCGTAGCCTGAATCCTTTTTGGGTTATTTACTATCAAAGAAAGCCAAAGAAATAAAGGGATATGCCCAAGAAGCAATCACGAGGTGACAAAGTCCAAACAATGCCTTGGTAATATGCTTCAACTGGTATTCATCAGCCCATTTATGAAACCTTATGCACCCCTCGTAGTCCTTGCAAACACAAAAACCAGAGAGAGATATAGGTGTGCGTGGAGAGTTAATAGTCCAAGCAAAACCATAAGCAGGAACTTTTAACTTCTCCCTTGAATCACATATCCATTAACCACCTCGAAAGTCCCCGGACTGTTGACATGATTGATGTGGAGGCCAATTATTAGGGGCCTACATATCAGGTAAGGATGGCAACATGGTATTGAATACTGTTTACAATAAGTCTGGGTCTAACACCACGTTCTTTGGACTCGCACGTGCTCTTGATATTATAATGACACTGGTAACGTTGTTTTTCTCTATACAACTATACATCCGCATCGATTTATGATGGACATCTCGACAGTTTTCTTGGAACTTTGTACTGGATCCAACTCTGGTAAAACTCTGCCAAGTCATCGGTGACAACTGTGTTGTGCTGGACTGAGAAAACATGACAACGCTTGCTTCTTGGTCGAAATTTATCAAATTCCAGGGATTTCAAGTGTTTTTGGACTTTTACATCCATTGACAGCAAATCAGAAATGTCCATGCCTGTGTTTTGGTGCCTCTGTTTGACCTCGCTCAAAAACAAAGAGGAGGAGGAGGGGTGATATTGGGAAGATGATGAATAAAAAGTGAAATTCTCTGTCAATAAAAACTCTTATTTTCATGTGAATCATACCAGTGGCAGATCCGACGGTGATCAACATCATGGGTACCGATGCGTTTGACTATGTGATTGTTGCTGGTCTACAAGATGAAAACAGCGATGGAGAATTACCAGTTACGTACACGTTGATAACGTGTTTGAGCCGGCACGATAAAACGCGGTGTACATGAAAGAAACATTAGCGTTCAGGAGCAAAAATACGGTACGGTGGTGTTACCTAGAATGGCCCAAATGTGTCATCTGCAACAACCTCCATACCTTGAAACATCGCAAGGATATGCCAAGTCCGAACCATCAACAAGGTCGGTGACTGTGGTTTTCAAGTCCAACTGTGATAACAACATTGAGTACCAACCAGCATCATTCCACTGGACGCTCAAAGTCCGTTCTGTGAAATATTCGGACTTTATGGCTTGGATCAACACCCTACAATGTGAGCAAGACCCATACATCAACCATATCCTTGTGTGCAACTACCATAAACTTTTTGGCTCTTTCCTATGGACAATGACGCATTTTCCAAGTCCTCATACCAATGACTGAATAGCTACAAATGGTGTTGGACAAGAAGGCCTTAACACTGGTTTGTTTTGACACTTTGAAGTAACATAGTGAAAGATAAAACTCACATGTTCTTGCGATGGAAACATGTGTACATGAAAACTTCAAACTATTGTAAGTGGTGTGGCGTTTACTATTGCCATGAGTACAAAAACTTTGACCTCTGTTGGTGCCAACCAAACCATGGTTGGGCATCTCCATGGGCGTTGGTACGGTTTTGTCCACACGACAATAGATGAATGAGCCTATACTTGTGGTGGTCAACCACGCATTGAATATGGCAGGCTTTATCCCAAAGGCAGCCACTATCACCATTGATGGGTTTGCCAGGCTGGATGAATGCGTAAGTGATTTGTGGCTTAGCACACGTCATGCTCTACGGGCATTAATTCCCCAGTCATGCATCATTCATATTCTTGGCAGCTGCACACATGCACGTAGTGATTGTCACACGTCATCAATATACGTGTAATAAGAAAAACAAAAATGTACACGAGCACCTTTCCAAAGTGTATAATGTCTACTTGTGAAGCGCTTTCACTTCCTTGTATAATGGACAATCCACAAGCCAACATGTTTATCTTAGGGATGTTATCTAGAACCTTGCATTCTTGCTGTGTTGTTTGACTTCATGCAATGCTGACACAATTTGTTTTATGTGAAAACAACACCCGTCTTGTCCAATAGTTCCACTTCTACTCGTGTGAAACCGCAGAGGAGATCATAAGTCAGGGAAGAAAAGAATTGACATTACACTTGCGAATACAAGATGTGACGATAGCAAATCAAGGGACTCTCTCCAGCTTGAAACTTCATGTTCGAGCACCAAGATTGTAGTTATAACCTTTCATTTAACCAATTCACTGTGCATCACATACTAAGCGTGTTGTTGTTGCTATGCATCTTCCAATAAGCGTCGATGGCTTAGACGGTTCTTAGTAACCATTACAGCAACCCATAGTGGTCCGTATGCACTTCATGCTTTTTTTTAGGCAAGGGACTAACGAGCACATGACAATGTATGTGTGTATTGTTTGCACACGTAAAAGGAAAAGTTCCCTCTTCTGTATGGATATCTGTAGTCATTGGCTGATGTTTTCTCTTGCTCCCCCCTCATGTCATGGCCAGTCTCGGTGTGATGGTAAGGATGGTGTAGTGAGTGAATGGGCAGAAGCACAAAGTCAAATTTTCCTTCCAACGTATCCCATACTCCCTGGTAATCACTAATACATTATAGTTATCATTGTGAATGGACTGTCGCCTTTTCACTTTCACTTGTCCTCGTATGGCCGAGGCATCTCACATAGTTCCTTTTTCCATCCACCATAGCATTATGGGCACTGTAAACTTAGAAACAACAACTGGGGTGATGCAACCATTGTTGCAATTAGGTCATCTTGGTTCGCACACACCATTCTCATCGTCATTGTTGCTTACTGATAACCATGTCAAAGGCTGACTTGAAGGGGATGTGGGGAGGAAAACACCGGTCATGTTCTTCTATTTGGCGTGAGACTTATAATCCAAGTATTTAATGACCGACTACATTATGGATACTAATACAATTGATTGTGTAAATATAGGTGTTCCAATTTGAGACAAATTCAGAAGAGAACATGAATTTGTATGCATGTCGCTCCAACTTCTTGGGCTCGAGCTTGATTGTGCGATACATACAAAGGATTTTTAGTTGGAAACACATATTCAATACTTAAGAGTGATGTCTATAATGCCAAAGATGTGTCGCCTGCACCCAACAACACGCTTTGGAATCTATCAAAACTTCCACATCTGAACTAGCGACAAAGCCATCTGATGCTCTTTACTGGCGACCATACATCATGGCAAACACCGACATCCAAAACCTGAGTGATGATCATGCTATAGTTGACCCTTCACATACAGTCGTTATAAACTATGTGGCTACATACAACTTCATCGTTGGTTCCACGATCCATGGTGGCACCAGTAATTATCTCACCAAATACTTGTACCTCAAGAAAGAAATGACAAACAATACTAGAAGATGAGCGTTAGGACATCGATCTTGTTTGGCACCTTTGCGAGATCAAGTATATCTCACAAAGTTCATACAAATACACCATTTTCAAGCCAAGATTTCACGACGGTTTACACTTTACAAGTGGAACAAATAACACGAGCAAAGTCATTGGGTCAGCTCTAGCCTTATCCAACCAAGCCATTGTTGATCCAGTCCATCGACCTTGTAACAGTCTTGTTTGCTACACCAACGACAAGTGTAACTAGTTCAACATGTGATGGTTTGCCTTTTCAAATAATGACACACTTCATCCCAGTGGCCACCAACATCAAATTTTTATGGAGCCGTACAAATCTCCGTGAATGAAGTATCCCTGCATGATGTCCCTTGCTCCACCACTAGTGAATAAGATGGGAGGTTCACCAATCTGCTATGGCAGGAACTCATGACACAATATGATAGTCACACCTAAGTCAATGCTCAGATAGAGTGAGCCAATAAAATAATTGAGTGGCTACTATGTAGGTAATGTTAGCAAGATGACACCGACAACGTAGATAAACTACCTGTCACCCAGCTTGCACGCACCTCTACGTGACTAGTAACACAATGAACTATACTGGTAAACGTGGCTCACGCCACGCCAACAAGGTCCACAGTTGCAGAACAATGGTCAACCAACGTTATGTCCATTCATATCTAGGAATGGTTTTTGGGGGGGGGATTTTGGATGAGACACATTATAATCTCATGGGAACACACTCGGTGATGGACTAGGTGACATAGAAGCATCTGAAAGGCTTTGAATTCAAATCCATAAACCATGCCCTACCCAACAATGTGGACATCAAGTTGCGGGATCGTACAAGAGAAACCTAAACCCTTCGTACCTCAACCTGTTGGGAATTGAATAAATGTAGATGATTTCTATTCCTATGTTTTTCTTGCCTCATAACATGTCCATCAATCATGATTTCCACGTCAATTGTCTCAAATTTGACGAGGAACAAGGAGATTACTTCCCCAGAGGGACATCACTTTGAGTACCATCCTATTGAGTGGAAAAGGATAAGGAGTACATTACTACAAACATCATCAGACGCCGTCAATGTAAGAATGTCTCCGTGTATCTTGTGAAGTGATAGGGCTACACCGTTGTGCATATCATCTGGAAATCAAATGACAGTTCATAAGACGTTGATGATACCGTCAATGGTCGTTCAATCTACACTGGCCATCGTTGCATAACACCCATGTATGTTGTGGGAAACATGGGAGAAAATGTTTTCCATTGTGTAAAAAAGTCACTAGTCTCCATGCAATGACTTTTTTGTTGACCAAACTGGGGTCCATTGCTTGTCAATGTAATAAGGTTCACACCAATAGATTGGGGAGATTATGTTCCACTACGTCGACCACCTGCATTATGTTGTAAAGGGCATTGAAAACTTTGAAAATTGATGTAAACCATGTCAGTCTTTTCAATAGTTGAATTTACCCCCCCCCCCTCCCATTTGCTTCCCCTCTAGCGTGTTTTGCCCACACCTTAATGCTGGGTAAACATATCCTCCCACACTTTATGATAATTACAAAACTATAATTGCTATCTTTGAAACTTGTGATGTATCCTGATTTTCCGCAGGTGTTGGATGCTGGTATCATCCCCATTTCAACCTCCTAATATCACAAAGGAAGGATGCAAGGTTGTATTTCCCCGAAATACACCTTGAGTCCACCTTAGCCTATAGGGATTGGTTGTGCAAGTTACGTTCTTCACGTACACAATTCTTCTAAATTTACGTGTGGCCATTACTTTCCTTACATTCATGACCCACCGTGTGCCAACATTCATACTTCCACGCCACTAGTCGAGGGCATTTTGCCCCACTACCCCCACTTTCGATAACTTGTTCCGAAGGGATCTGTTCTATCACCACTTTTTAAAAGTGTTGATAGAATGCTCACGGTCCATGTTGATACACTGAGACCGTTTCATTGACTCCTCAATGGCACTGTGCATTTATAAATACACACATCGATGCTTAAAAAACTTGCTGATTTCTCAATGGAGTCTCTCAACTTAGCATTCCACTGCCCATGGTTGTCTATGTTGCTCGACTCAAGAGTCCAAGGCCACAGTTAAGCATCATTCTTGTTTATGCCATTGTGTACATGCCTTCAATAGCTTCTATGGTTGTCATCTAAACACACTGAATGAAAATTAAACATTTTCTAACCATGCCATGTCCTTGAATCGTCGTTCAATCAACAACTTCTACTTGTGAACCATTGATGTTTTTATTGGCGTGATACATGGTATTAGAGCACAACATTGTATGGGAAACTGATGAATTTAATCCTAAACGTCAACCTTGCACTAGTCTTTGGCGCATCTCCACATTGTTAGAAGCTGGCAGGCCGTCCCAAGATGACGGTGAAAGGACCATTGAACCCCATAGCAAGTAGTCATCTACCGACAAACATTTCAGTGATGGAGGATTGGTAACGAGCAATTCATGATGCTCTCCAGTCGAGGTAGGCAGTAGCAACAGCACGCTTTGTGGAAAATGGCTGGATTTTGACGAATTCAACAATGGGTCTAACGATGGACCCTCCGTGCTCAACTGACTTCTTATCTCTGTCATTTTCTATCGGGAGAGCACTTGGCATGATGGGAGAAGACGTTGGTCAAAATGCTTGCATTAATGACAAAATGTACCACCATCTATTGGGACTCAAGAGCCTCAGCAACCATCTAACCCAACAAATTCACCATAGCATTTCAAAAGCATTGATATGTGTACTTGTAATAATTAGTGCTTGTGAGAGGAACAGCCAATTGTTGAGTGAAGTGCAAACTTATGTGGTACCTCTCAAGCCGTCCAATCCTGCGAATCCAAAAGGAAAAACGGTACATACGTGGCTGGAAAATCTGGAGGTGTACAATACTGCCGCTGGTTTCAACAACAATCAACCTACAATGAGTCACGTGACCAATCTCATGTCATTGACCACAGACATTCTACGCATTGATTAGATCGATAAAGCGTGGAATGACTATTTGAATCCGCTAAAAATTTAGAATCAATTGATGTGTGCAATCCTCAAACACATTTGGAAAATCAAATGAGAATCTACTGGTATAAGCTTCAATGCTAGTTGAACATGACAAAGCACACAAAACGCTTGTACAAAATCATCAATGGCAGTTGTGTCACTTACAATAAACTGTGGTTCAGCCAAATCAATTACATCAAAGGCGACATGTGGTGAGCAATTGCCATGTTTTCGTATCTAAGATTACATGCTACTAGGTTATCACATTGATAGCACTGGCTGCAGCACTGGGATTGAGGAATAAAGCGGTTGGCGGCCCCAAAATCACCATCCTCACACATGTTTTGGTTGCAAAACAGAGTCACAACTGGCGGTGCCCTTGTCTTGGATGGAAATTGATGTTGTTGATTTACATATAAAGCAAGTGATAAAACTTAAGAAAGCCAGGTTGTATCATGTGTGACTAGCGGAGAAGGCAAGAAGAGGCAATAAAGGTGGGAAGTCTCAAAGAAAAGGTGAGGAGTCATGACAGATGAAGGGGTAAAAATAGACAGCAGATATCTTGTCCAGTCTGAAAAGGCTTCACTAAATTACTGTCCCTATGAACAGCTCTCGACTTCAGAATTGACGGTTCCTAATATGGCAACGGTTGACAAGGAATACAACAACAGCCAATCAATGATACCGCTTTGAGTGCAATCGAGGGTCGCAATTTGATAGCATCAATATTGCATGGAGGAGTTGTTTATTGTTTTTGAAGTGATTCAAATGCAATGTATTTAGAGCAAGACAATGTTTTAGGGCGAAAAGCCATCACTACATGCTTGTAGGTATTCCACCATTGTGAATCACTTCGATTGCAACTAAGGAAGTTACACGATTCAACGACCCCGAGGGCTTGTCATGTTAGCGGCCACAATGTTATTCTAACTTGAAGTTGGATTTCTATATCAATGATGCAAACCACGTAGTTGTAAATGGGGGAAAGCAAGACCGGCTCATGCTTGGTCGACCCACTACTTAGTGGTGGTTACAAGAAGCCGTATAGGTGGAAGCTACGGAGGAGTTTGTCACATCATTACTCGACAAACGATGTTGATATCTTTGCACGTAGCCAAATAATGCATGTGATGGTGACACCAAGCATGGCTAGTCCATGTAGAGATTAAGAAAACACATGAGATAATGGCAGCAAAAGCAACGACATCCTCATCGGTCGCAACAAAAGAGAACTTCTCATATGTTCAAGAATGACTTCTCCCCATCAACAATAATTCCAAGTTATATTCCACAATGAACCATACTTATAACTACCTCTACAGCGCATATCCAGTCAATATATAGAATTGAAGACGGGAATTGAAAAAGACGGTGAAGGAGACAAATTAGGTGAGAGACCACAAATGGTCTCAGCTAAAAAACGACAGACATAACAACCCCTCAAGGTCTTACGAGGCCATTCACATCACCATGCACATCACCAATACTTCTTGTCAAAAACACCAGTGGTAAAAAGCCGATGCTAGTGGAATATACACCATCAAATGACATTATCATCAAGAGTTGTTATCCCCTTCCATGAGAAAAAGGAATGCTTCAACAAATTTGTGGAGAAAAGTATTCACAAAAATTGGCCTCAGAGCAAATATCAACAGATTTATGCACCTTGAAAGGACATTATGAATACGACGTACGCTACGGACACCCCATGTTCACAAGAGTGCTATTTGGACTCGCAAATGCATAGGTTGTATTTGTGATGGCCATGGACAACTTTCAATTGTACCTCATGAACTTCGTTGTATGTCTATTACATCTTGGTGTATACTCGCGTATTGGAGGAGTGTGACAGGCATCCACAAAGAGTCATCAACAGTTGACAAAGAGAGAAAGTGAACTGAAAACTCTACAAGCACGACTTACATTTCTAGTAAATCACACATTGGACCATGTTCTGAAGGACGGACAGATCACAATGGACATGGAGAAAATGAGGTAGTCGTGGACTGGTTCCAAGCATGTTTGGGCTAGTACAATTATTATTGCATGTGCATATGCATATACGATTACGCTAGATTGTTGTTGCATATCTCCAACCCTACTCGGGAAAGATCAGATAGACTCGGGGAGACATCAAACGCATAGCGTTCAACTCTATGAGAAATGCTATGACCTGAACACCTGTCTCAAAATGGAACAAATCAACAATGGACTTAATCATGGTCGTCAATGCTTCTAATCAAACAGTCACAGCAATTCCCATCAAAGGCAGCAACGGTTTATAACTGGTTGCATGCATGTCAAGAACATTGTGCGGGCTACAACCGAACTATGCAATTGAAGTGAATGAAATGTGTGTGGACATGCACACATTCATGAAGTGATAATTTTACTTGTAATGCTAGTGATACACGACCACAGTAACCATAATGCACAAAAGCATCTTAATACAACCAAATTTAGGTCGTACAAAATCTCAATGGATGGAGTTCTTTGAGTCAAAAACCAAGTACAACTTTATTTGCTAACCTAGAAAATTAATTTGAGTGGATGCTTTAAGTCAACAACCAAGCGTGATGGCCAAGGCCATCATGCTACTCATCGAACGATACCTTCATTTTGCGAGGCTATTTACAAAACATTACAATGATACGTGCAGGCATGACAATATGTAGATGTTGTTTAATGACCCCTTCTGGCGACGGTGATTCACCTGCAAAGTTTTCATGTCATCTCACAATAAACAGTGACGGATGCTACTATATGAATGCCATGATGCATGTATAGGTAGATCCTTCGGCGATAACAAGCCACAAAAAACACTATTCAATTACGATTGGTGGGACAAAGTGGAAACCATTGTTGTAACTGCTACGACACGTACGATGTGTGACAATGCAATGATTGGAGATTGGTTGAACCCCCAGGTCTGCTTCAACTACTACGAGTACCTAAGAAACCATGAAATTTATGACCATGGTTCCCTATGCACATGCGGAATTGTGGAGATGTATGACCATGGTTCCTTATGAACGTGTGCCGAAGAAACCGCGGCAATGTATGACAATGAAGAAGCCCACCTCGACAACAATGATTACCAAGAAGGGCACAACATGACTATTCCTCGTAATGTCACTTGGCTATGCAATGTTCCATCCTTCGTCGGTAGTGACAGGGGTAGAATCTTTATAAGGGGGTCTGGATGGAAGTTCATGACACGCTGGAGGAGTCGGATCTTATTTCTAACGGATTTTTAACCTTAGACTGATGGAAATTTTGAACATGACAATAAGAGACTTGAACACTTGCTTTTAGTGTTATGCAAGTCACATGGCATTTAATGGTTGGTCAAGCTACCAATTGCCAAGACCCCAAACAACTATGTTTGGCAATTTCAATTTGATGTGATTTATGAAAAACTTTGCAAAACTGCTGCAAGTTTGTATACGCTGAGCAACATTTTGGCAATGGGAATCCATTAGTAAATATTTCATAGCACGTGCGGCAATACTCACCAGACAGTCATGAAGACCCAAGCGGCAATGCAGGAAGTATCTAACAGGCATCAAACTGGCACCAGATCATATGTTGTTTTTTGTGTCTTACTTGTATCACAAATGTCTAATTGTGAGAGCAAGGTTGCACAAAGCTGAGACATACGCGGTTGAGACACTTATCGATGGAGAAGATATGGACACTTTTCACTGCAAAGCTCGGTCTACCAGGTAGCATAGCTATCCACCCGGAGTCTCAAATGAATGAACAAAAACTCCATCAAGACCTCAGCAAGAAATTTCGCGGCAATTATGTACCTTGGTCACCACCTACGGAAACACACAAGGCCACAAAGCATGTGAATGAACAAATCTTGGAACACCACAAACAAGGAAACGTGATGAAGTACCCCATCGAAAGTCAAATATGTGCCTTTGCACATAATTGCTACGAGCCTTACGACAACCTGTAGGAAGCCATATAACAGGTTGATGGTTACTCTAGTAGTGATCCCACTATGTGTTATAATTCACTGGAACATTCTGGCTTTAGGAGAGGTTGTGTTACATTCAAGACATGTACGAATCTCTAGATTATGTGTGTGTGTGATTCCATCCATACATTCATGGTCCATCACATGTTGCGCTTGAAGATCTCACTTGAATTTGGCCAACTATCCCGCCTTATTGAGAAGGTTCTGAAAGATTTTATCGATGGAAATAGAACATAACTTCCTTTATGTGTTTTTTTAGTAGCATGGGTCTTTTCAAGCATATTCATGTTCTGTTTCTTAGACACTTGTAAAGATGCAACTCGATAATCTCAAATTCCATTGACTACTCAGTGGGGTTTCTTGGAGTCATCACTCGTGATGTAATGTCACACACGTGGCTCAACGTAAGCATCTAGGTCCACAATTATGCCTCCTTGTTGTTTTTGTTATTGTACGCATACAGTTTTGACAAGTACGACATTACGAAATTTGTTATTGGATTACAACTAACGTTACGCTGGCGGAAGTGAAGTGGTCCACACTTGGAAACGGGATTTGTCACTTTTCACACGATTGGGATCAGTTGGGTATTTTTTAGAAGCGAAAGGCATACTTTGTTGTTCCAATTGTCGAAACTTGACAGTGTATATACAAATGACAAGAACGAGGAAATGAGGCTCGGTCGAGCCGTTTGGCTATTCAGCGGTTTGCGTGACGCAACGCAGTGTCCTGATTTACTGCTCTGAGAAGTCCCTCGTTGGTTCGACGGGTGGCTTCGAGGTTTGATTTGAGGGTCGCAAGATCTATCAATGTCCCTCGAGAGATCGTCGCCCGTAATCTCAAAGCATCGAATAACAACGCGAGTAGGCTTCAGTGAGTTTGGGAAATGACCAAAAAGTAGTCGTCATCGCGCAATAGTTCTAGGGTATTCGGGAGAATTCCCCTCGAACACGGAAAAAAGACTGCCGCGACTAAGTCACAAAGGAGGCCAGGAGCGACGAAGCAAAAAATAGGTCGCTCATGAGTTTAGGGTCCCGTGTATGCCCATCAGCATAAAACATAGAGCAAACTGTAAATCAGTCAACTTTGCTAATTCATTGAATCATCCTTTTCTTCGCAATATCTACATATGAAGCATCCATGTTCATTGACGTGATGATCTGCACTAAATGGAATACACATAAGATGATCATACACATTTGATGTACCCCCCGTGGGCTATTTTGAAATTAAATTTGAGAATGATTTTAGCCCTCACAATTGGATGTCCAACGAGAGTGGGAGAGTGTTTGCCTCAACCATTTTGGTTAAGTTGAATCACGCCACAAATGGACGTAGACATTGTAGGGTACCTTTGTAGACATGCATCCTAATCCTAATTGTTCCACGTGGCATCACTACGTGGAAACATGACCCTAACGCCTTCTCGTAGTGGACGAAGTGTGTAGGAAAAGGGCCAGTTCGTCCCTCCCAACTTGTAGTAGCAAAAGGGTGGTTCGAAACCACCCCTCGTGAATGCGAGGACTGGCCGGTGGCCAGCCACTAACAGACCACTGGCCGGCTGGCGGATAGCCGGCTGGGTGGTCGGCGGCCTGGCACATGACCGGCCGGCCACCCACCATCAAGTCACAAGTCGCTGATCGATCCACCACCTTGATAGCCGGCCGAGAAGCCTCAAGATCCTTCAAGGTGATGCCCGTGGCCTCGTATCCTTGTCTTTACTTGCCCTCCTCACTAGCAAGAGTGAGCAATGATGAGAGATCTTCGCGAGCAAGAGAGGTACAAGAGAAAGGGAATATTGTCGGGGAAAAATCACTAGACGTACCTTGTACGCGACAATTTTGTGCTATTGCGTCAAGAACAAAACCCGGTGAACTTGTGTGAACTCAAAGTTTTGGGATAATAACCCCCTTGTTTCGGACCCATTATGAGAGGACGAAGTAAAAACGGAAACGAGCCTCTTGAGACCTGGAATTTTCAAGTTTCATTATACAGGTCATTGATGAAGGTTGCCACCAAGGGTGACGCAGGGGGGAAAACCCATTGAGCAAGCTTTGGATGCCATTCTACGAACTCCAACATCGAATTCAGAGCAGGAGCTAGAGACAAAGCCGTTACAATGGGTCTAAGAGGACGGCCCTTGCAACAGAGTGTTTGACAATTTTGGTGGCTATGTGACATCAGAAATACCGCGAGCAGCTACAGTAGTCACAAAAACGCCGCAAGGGATATGGTGTCTACACTTGTCCATTCAAGCTTTGTAAAGTGTCCTGTAAAGCTCTCAAGGAGTTCTTCTTCACCCTCCCATTCCCTTGGGCATTCCACTACCTCTAGGGGGCTGGTTAAGATTTTGTGGGACAAGGTGGGGAGTGCCCACCCGCAACCCACCAACGTTTCCCCTCCTTTCAAGACTGTTTCATTCCTCCTTCATCCAAGACTTGGGACATGACCCTTTCCCAATATCATGAACTCTCATGGCCCGAGAGTACCCTAAAAGGGATGGTGACACCTTGAAGATTTTTGGCGGCTTCTCAAATACCGACGGCTCAAAGGAGACACCGCGAGGAGATGCGAGAGACGTTAAGGAACGTGAAGAGGAGGCCAACAGGACAATAAACAAGAAAGAGGGAGTAAGGGAGTTGGCAAGGATTATCAGGATCCCTCTCCCACCTTCCCTCCTTCTTTTTCTAGCGGCACACACATTTCTTGTAATTTCCTGGAAGTGTAGTTTTATGTTTCCTTACATTACAGTCGCTACAACGTGTCGAGGTTCATGAATTAGGAATACTATTTTCAGAATCCACGTGCTTGTGCTGACCGTGGCAGCCTAGAAAAAAATCATCTTGCTTCCACGTGATTGTGCCGACCATGACGACATGGGAGAATATAAACATAATATATAGTTGCCTCACTGGTTATGAGAGCAAGGAGACTTCAGAAGGCGACACATCACCAAAGCTTTAGGGTGGTCTTCACAACGGTCTTCACGTGCTAGTTGCAAAAGCGATGGAATGGCAAGTGCCGGCTCATTCAAGACCAACAAGGGTTAGGTAGTGAAGGCCTTGCCACACGCCTTCGGCGAACTCCGGTTATTGGGAGGCACCACCACGAGCACGTTTTTAAAAACAGAGGCAACCGTACCACCAAAGTCAACCCTCACAAAGCTGAGTGATACAAAGAAGCATGTGGAAGCCAAAATGTGCTTGATGAGTATGTTGATGTGCACGTGGGTGGCTCCCATGCGACAAAGGATTCACTTCTGGAGAATCGTCCGAACGTAGACCCCGGCAAAGAGCACGACGTCGACAATGGAAAAAGGTGACGTGAATCACAACCATCACCATCATCGTGTGGTAAAATTGAGCTGATCGCTTGAGAGGGAAAGACATTCATCCGGTTGCCTGCATCTGTCCATAGTAGTAATGCTATCGACACCAACAAAGGCACCAAAAGCAGGCACACAAGAAGTTCTTGCAAGCACAAGCCGGACGAATTCATCGTGAACGATCGTTGGAGAATTGCTAAGTTGGCTACCAAGGGGGATGGCCGACTCAAGATCACCACCGACGGTGGAGGTGCTACACCAAATGGAGGAGTGGGGCTGAACCCCCATTCCTACGATGTGGTTGCGATGGGACAGAACAACACCCACTCAAGATGTCGTCACGATGTCGTCACTTGGGATTCAATGTCGTCACTTGTGACAGCCTCACTTGGAAGGTGGGACTTCTCGAAGGCGTATACACAAACTCTACCATCCTATGGTTGGTATATGTGAACAGACAGCGCGAGGCCCTTGAGGCTATCATTGACACTCTGATGACATCACAATTTGAGCTCGCATTTTCCTGTCTACACGTCGAGCAGAGCATCGCAAATCTCGACCGTGGTCATCAGCAGCAGCTCCTGGCCGCTCATGAAGCAACCCATCAATGTGATGACCTTGACAAGGCATTACAGGATGTGACCCATGTGTGGATGTAGCGGCAATCAAAGCATGCCATAGGTGCTGATGCCACTGCTAGTGGCATCAAGGACTTTCCTATCTTAATGACTTCGGGGCAGGTCATGAACACATCCCTCCTCCACAATGTACATACCTTATGGAAGGGTATGAAGCTCACCAATCGGCCAAATTTCGTGGAGCATGTTCTACGTGCCCACAAGTCAGCACTCAATCAATGGGACAACCTCGCCACTATGTGACTTGAGGACAAGCTCTTCAAGTGTGTGGTCAAGGTGTGGATCATGCAACAACCACATCTTGAGTGGCAGTCCATGCCATGGGAGGCCTTCTGCGCTATCATATGTAATAAGTTTATCTAGGATGATGGTGCGCAACATGCCTTGTATAAGGTCAAGGACGTCAAGCAGTTCCATAGCTCGCATGAGGCCTACTCGAGCCAGGTCGCTGCACTCATGGAGGAAGCCAAGAACTTCACTGAGGACGATGGGAACCATACCTTCAAGTACCCGAAGTGCTTAGTGCCAAAGTACTTGTGCGATGATGTAACCAACGAGAAATTAAAGGACAAAATCACCACAACGGCAATCGTCCAAGCTTGGACAAGCCGTAGGGTATTGTGCGGCCACATGAGAGAAGTGTATTTAGCAAACTCGGAGCACTACTCTGATGCATGGCTAAACGCGCGTATAGAACAGGGCCGTGAAACGCGCATGGACGCTGCAGGGGCTGGTGGATCAGCCACACAGCACGGCGGGGCCAAGGCAAGCAACCTGCAAACCCTCCAGTCAAGAAGGCTGGTGAGTACAAGGTCTCCAACAACGAGCGCGGCCGTGACAATGACGAGTTGCAGGTGGCACATGAGCGTTGCAATGTCGCCTTTTATAATGGGCTATGCCACAATTGCATCTAGTCTGGCCACGTTAGGGCCCAATGCCCTGAGGCTGCTGATGGTGGTCAAGAGGTCGCGGCGCTGGCCGTAGTTGTGGCACCTTGTGGGGATGATGCAGTAGGAGGCCACGGACAGAGCCGTGAACAAGGCCGTGGTCGCAAGAATGGACCTGACCGTGGTAACTGACAGGGCCGTGGAATGGTTTTTTCCCGGCATTGAGCGAGGTTAGTGGGGACCACTGACTTAAAATTGGATCAAGAATGTGCGTTCATGTTTTCAAACGAGGATGTGAAACAATTCAAGTTTTTGACAATTCCAAGATTCCTCATTTTTTTCTTTCCTCTTGTTGAATCCCATTATACACCTGCTAACCGACATTGCCAAGTAAACCTTGCATGTTAGGACAAAATGCATGATTGTACATGCTTAGTGGTGATGACACCGACCACTTTGCAAGAGTTGTGTGACGCGGTGATCGAATTGGACACCCTCCAAGTAGTAAGTTCGGCCATTTTTGTGGGGTATATCTAAACATGCCTCTTTTGTACACAAAGAGGTCTATGTATTACATATAGAAATTGAATGATATTGTTTTTGACTGTATGAAAAGGTGTTCACTGAACTCGTTTTAATAAAAGGGAAAAAAACAGATGTTAACTTATGCTATTTCAAAAGGATGTATTCATGTGGAATAAGTGTTTAAACAGACGTAATTATATCCTTACACCCCTTTTGGATACGTGAATGTACCTATGTACTATGAGATTCACATATGCGACCTTCGGATATACATGGCTTCATAGTTGGGACATACAATTGATTAGCGACTTTGGCTGCTTATATAGCTTGTCCACTCTGATTTACACCCCTAGACCGCAATAGTGTAGTGGGATTGTGTTACATTGGGTGTATCCAACAAAACAGGAAGTTTTACACTATTTTATAGTCTAGAGTATACTTTTTTTTGTTTCTTTGGATTTTGACTATTCCTTAGTGTACACTACATTGCCTACCCCAACTACATCTCCATATACAATCTCATTATTCATTTTCATACTTGTGGGGGGGGGGTGGTGATCAGAATTAAACCCGTTCGTAGACACACTCCCCAAGGAGTCGACAGTTTATTGGGAAAGTGTATCATGTGTTACAACTGGTGGACACTGGATAATGTCCAAAATGGTTACCTCTTTTGACATATGAGCACGGATGATTGCTCTCAAGATGAAATAATTGACGGCCTCAAGTCTTCTCTCGCCAACTTATCTCGATTCTGAACGTGAAGATAGTTTATTCGAGCAAAAAATGGTCACATTTTTGTGTGGCTCGCAACGGCTTCTAGTAATAGATTGGAGGTCCCATCCCCTATTGACCTAAGAGTGTATGGCTGGTTTATAGAGCGAGGTGCATCTTATTGAGTACAAAATATGACCACTTGTGTATCACCTTTTGTACAATTTAGCTGTCATTCCTATTTTTCTCGAGCATTAACATTGGTGTCCAATATTTAACCCCTCCTAGCTACATCGCGTGACACGATCACCCAATGCATTTCCCTGTTTCAAGGAGGGGGGGACATCAGATGTTACACCAGGTCCCCCCTTGCAAAATGGAAAGTGAATTGGTAGAGTGTATCAAGCAACATAGCTGGTACACGCAGAAGAGTGTCCAATAATGTATTTGAATACCAAGACAATATGAGATTTCCAAACCATCCAAACCATCATGTTGACTATTGGGGATCGCCTGAGTGAATTGTGGATGTTGTGCAACGTTTCTTGTTGCGATGGTTCTCACTAGGAATTCTATTGCAAACTATAAAGTGATGTCAACTTACTTGTAGAGGCAGTACGGTTCTCATAGGTTGTTCTAGAGCCCTTCTTCCATAATTGATTGTGTACTGGAAGATTGTATCAGGAAATGTATGACGAGGACAACAAAATCCATACACTTTTGTATTTTTCATGTTTGAGTATATTTGTCCATTTGTGATTTTATGACCAATACACTGGCGTACGGATTATTCCCCTCCTCCCCAACTACAACCCTCGTTTCACTATCACTTTGCACCCTCAAGCTGGAGGGAGAGGCGGATTGGATGTAAGGCAAGGCGTGGAGACACCCCCCAAAAACCAAACGTGTATTGGGGTTGTGTATTGGGACGTGTAGCTAGTGGACACCAGAGAGAGCACAATCGTTTACTCCCATCAAACAACGATGTTCCATCGGCCCTAAGGTTGTCATAAACATTATGGCTTGGTGGTTTTTGTAAAAAGATAATGTTGTGATATTTCATTTAGCAGTACACTACAAACCAGAGAGTAAATGAAACATAAAGATAGTGATGCGAGTATAAATACGATGTCTAGTCACAGTTGTCGTCCAAGCGGCAACCAATCTCGGCGTCGAGCGGTGTTTTGACTGTCGCACGGACGACAAGGGTACACGTTCAAAATGGCCTGTTTTGCGGTTTAAAGTCAAGCATCAACAAATAACATGTTACAACTCATATACGGGTTCAAGACGTTCATAAGAGTGTAACAAGAGATAGGTTTATGCCTGCAATTAGTCTGACCACGTCTTTACATGAAACTATATAGTGAGACTCGTAAGTGTTTTGCAATATTCATTGCTTACAACATTACATTATAAGAAGTATCCTCTGACTTTGGACACATATGGTATTGTGTTTCATTGAAAGGTATATTTTTGGAGACAACATAGTTCAACTGTTGATAAGGGGTTGTCAAACCTTCCTTACTTTGGTAAGATGCATGCTTGTATTTTTTAGTGTGTATTTTTTGGTTAATTAACCAAAGACTGATGTTTGTGGTACCTTTGGCATACGACTTTGACCCTGTAAAGTCTAGAGACTGGAAGGTACGAGCCAAACTCACACGTGTCCACAAGGTGTGGACCAGAGAGGGTGAATAATGGGATTTGTGGCTTCTGCCACGGAGATTTTGTGTTCATCACAAATTGGCTTCCTGTCATCAGGCCTCTTCACTTGGAAGGGTGGGGTTAACATGACCATGTAGTTCAAATGACACCTAGCTGGTGCTCTAATGAACGTATCACCTTACACTAAAGGGGGGTGAATCCTTAGTCAGCCTTAGCTTTACCCGGCAAGTGGACCTAGATTACGAGCCATCAAATGGCATAGTTGTCGTCAGTGACAACCGTATTGTACCGGTGACTGGTACCAAAAAATAATTAAAAAAATCATACAATGGTTCACATCGAGTGCCACGTTGAAGATACTCAACCTTATTGACCGGTTTGATATATTGCTAGGCAACCTTTGCTTCACAAAACAAGGCTCTATTCTGGCGTGGATCAGAATGCTTGATCCTCCAAAAAGGACAGCGTTGCTTTACGCTGATTCTAAGCACGAAGGTTTCTCCGACCCAACTTAGAGTCCATACCAACCCGTCTGTGATGCACGTCAAGAGACATATTTGACAAGGTTGTCGGTACTTATTGGTTCAACTACAAAAAGCGGGGGATGGAACCAAAGAAGACACACATAAGAGATAAAATATCTATCGATGAGATTCTCGAATGTATTACAAGTCCCACCAGCTAAGCTTACACGATAACAACACGTGGGGTACACGACTGTGGAACAATCGGAGACAAATCCTCTGCTCAAACCCACGTATCACCCTAGTCTAGCAAAAAGGCAAGAGGTCA
Source organism: Penium margaritaceum (assembly GCA_023375785.1). NCBI lineage: Eukaryota > Viridiplantae > Streptophyta > Zygnematophyceae > Desmidiales > Peniaceae > Penium > Penium margaritaceum. Next base: position 92,864 of record SZWC01001104.1, read on the forward strand.
AATGCCAAATTAAATACTACCTTACAAAAGGATGGATCGAGTCAAGTAGCTCGTTGTTTGGTGCGCCAGTCCTTTTTTAGCACAAACTGATGGTGGCTTACGCATGTGTGTGGACTATTGGACATTGAACAAGTTGACGGTGAAAAATCGATTCCCCTTGCCGCGAAGTAAGGACCTGTTTGAGCAACTATGAGGGGTAGAAGTATTGTTATCCTTAAATTCATTCCAAGAGTACCATCAAATCCGCATCATGGAGGATTGTATGCCCAGCACGGCGTTTCAACGTACATCTTGCGATATCAGTTCTGGGTTTTATGTGTTGGGCTAACGAACACCACAACAACCTTCGAAGAAGAAATGAGCAAGGAATTCACTAAGAAACTCGGCCACTTTACCTTCGGCATCCTAGTTCTCTCCAAATCCATAGAAGAGCACAAAGAATATCCGTGGAAAGTCCTCGTGACCCTTTGGGAACGAAAGTTCCGTGCAAAACAGAACAAGTGCAAGTTTGCATAAGATGAGGTCCGATACATTGGACACGTAATCATGAAGGATGGCATCCGTGTTTACCCACGAAAGGTCCAAATTGTGGTGGATTGGCAACACCCAAAAAACGTTGGACAGGTTTGGTCTTTCCTCGGCCTTGAAAACTACTTCCGAGGGTTTGTGCAAGAGTACTTCACCCCGACAACGCTATTGACCAAGCTCACACGAGTGTACATGCATGGAGAATGGACATATAATTGCGATTATTGTTTTATCAGAGTCAGAGAGCTCCTATTCACAGTGCCTGACTTAGCTCTTACGAATCCATCACAACCACGGGAGTTCCATGTGATGCGTCGGTAGGAGGAATTGGACCAGTCCTTGTGCGGAATAGTCACCTAGTTGCGCGTGAGTGCCGGAAGCTCATATGTGCGAAGAAGCGATACGCGACTAGGGATCAAGAGCTTCTCATAATGGTACATGCTTTCAAAAAGTGGCATTTCTATGTCAAGGGAACTAAAGGGGGTGTGACGGCTATGGCCGACCACAACCCATTGGTGTTTTCCAAACGCAACCGAACCTATCGGGACGATAGGCACGTTGGAGCAAACACCTGAGCAGATTCTTCTTCACATGGGAATATCGACCAAGACATGTAAATGCGGCCCTTCTACTAAGCCTACATGCTTTATGAATATAACAAACCACCGACTTTGGTGGGTGTTTTGTGGTTATTGCAACATTAACAGTGCAAAGACCATACCCCCATGGATTATTTTCAATACTTAAAACCAGGACAAGTAAGGATTGGTGGAGGGAGCAGGATTCTTTTTGCACAAAAACCAGCTTATTGTGTGACACTAGAGAGAATTTAAAATATCATGTTGCAATTCCACAAGCAGTCGGTCATAGGTCATCCAGGACATTGAAAAACTGGATAAGCACTTACCAACCACTATTGGTGGCCCGGATGGAGTTCCGACGTCTTTAAGTATTGCATGACATGTAGTTTATGTCTTAGGAACAAGGTTAGGGACAAAAATCCTATTAGATTCCTCCAACAACTTCCCATCAGTGGGAATCTACAAGAGTGCATCAGTAGGGACTTCATTGCCAGTCTTCCGGACACGGCCCGTGGCCATGATGCAATACTAGTGCTTACGAACATTCTAACATAGGTGACACACATCAATCATAAAAACATTGATGTGAATGCAGAGGAGACAGCTTGTATCCTTGTATGAGGGCTTTGGGAAGTACCACGACTTGCCCTTGCGCATTGCATCCCATCGAGATAAATAATTTGTTGGTATAAATTGGCAAAATATGCAAGAGTACTTTTGCAGTGGGTCACGAATGTCAAAAGAGTTTCACTTTCACACTAGCAAACAAATATAGCACATGAATCACACTCTAGAGCACATGTTCTGCATGTATGTGGTCATGCCACGACTGGCTAGGTGGAATTCATGACACCAGCAAAGTCCGTAGTGAACAACTCAATGAATGAGTCCACGTTTTACACATTGTTTATGTTGAACTGTGGCCAACATCTAACAATTCACTCTTCATTGGTGAATAGCATAAGTAGAAGAATACAGCTTCCTTTTCCTGTAGCCCTTATCGGGCATATATGCTCCTTGTTGAAAGATGTGATGGGTCACCTTCAAGCATCATGGTAACGGAAAAAGAAGAACGCCGATAAAAATAATCGTGGAGTCTTGTTTGACACCGGCGGCAAAGTACGATTTAGCAATGACAACCTTTTACTGGAGTTGCCAAGGCCGCAAAAACTTCCACCGAAGTTAATTGAGCCATTTCCTATCGTGGCACGCATCTGTCTAATGGAATGTTGATTGTCGCTTCCGTCGAGTATGAAGATACATGATGTGTTTCATGTGAGCTCGCTGGCTCCATACATGCCAAACAAAACCGTACAACCTTTGTCACCAGTCCTTGCTCCTGACAGCGTATACGAGGTCCTTCGTTCATTTGGCCTCGACATAACTCACGAGAGCCCAAATCTCCACTGTCCATAGTGGTGGTAAATGATTACTAGAGAGAGCTTGTAATGCACACAAATTGACGAGTGGTAGGGGCACCATCTGAATGCGGAAGAGTGAACAACATTATTGCAGGATGACATTCATGGGCAGCAACCATAGGAGGTTGGGGACATCTAACATTCTTGTCACGCGGACGCTCCAACGTAAAATGGGGAGGCCGCAAGCCTGCTCACTGACAAGCTATAACTTAGGTCCAAGTCCCATGCAGGTGTACATATTTTGCTTGTGATTGGAGTTATTGTTTATACTTCCCAACGTTGACGAGTCACTGTTGGGCACTCTCACTTGTTGGTCATGAATCGGGACGATTCATAGTATGCGAGAAGGAATGTAGTGGGAGGGCTAGTTCGGCCCTCACACCTTGTAGAAGCGAGGGGGTGGTTGGCAACCACCCCTCGCTAATGCAAGGGCTTGTTGGTGGTCATCCACGCACTTGCCACCAACCGGCCGGCGGCCGGCCGGCAGGATGGCCGGTGGCCAGTTTCATGACTGGCAGGCCACCCACCAGCAAGCCACCAATCGTCGATCGACGTGGTGGCTTGATCGTTGGTCGAGATGCCACGAGGGCCTCGAGGGTGAGGCCCCACGCCTCCTCCCCCTGGCATCGTTTACCCTTATCTTGAGCGAGTGTGAGCAAGGATGAGGGATCTTCGCGAGCGAGAGAGTCACGAGAGAAAAAGAATGCTACTAGCAAACTCATCAGACGTGCCTTACATGCGACAACTTTTGCGCAATCGTGCAAGGGATAAAACCTGAATATATTTTATGCTAAATTTGAATTTTGAACATGGAAAAATCATGCAAAATCTTAAGTTTGGGGTAACATCCCCATCGTTTGAGACCCAGATCAAGGGTATAAGCTAAGAATGAAAATTGGGCCCGAGAGACATGACATGTCCTAGTCCCCCTGACTGTGTCATTGATGATGATTGCCCACAAGAGTGAATTAGAGGAGAAAAACCTCTTGGGCGAGCTTTGGACGCCGTTTTGCGAATTCGCACGGCGACTTTAGTATAGGACGTGGAGACACAGCCATGACAAGGAGTGACACGATGGATTTTCCATTGCGACACCCCTCTTGTCTCAATTTTTCCTCGTAGCAATTAAATGGGGGGAGTGGAAGTGTACTCTAGCGGAATGGCTTTTTATGGATTTTGGCTCTCGAGAACCCAAGCCTCGAGTCCTCCACATGTATGAACAATGTTCAAAGATCATCCAAACCAGGAAGATGGTCATTGCACTAAACTTTGATGAATGATTTAACCTTTGGATGCAGGGTGGATTTGGGCTAAAGGGTTTTTGTAGCTTTGTCTAAGGTCCAAAAAATATTGTCGTGCCTTGGAACGTGTGAGTGGAAGTGTGGAGTAGGGAGTCTAACACGACCACTTAAGGTGCGATTGGGAATGACTGAAATGCATTATTGGTAGGACTACCTTGGCTTGTTGGACTCGCCTACAAGGTTGGGGAAAGTTATAGGTGCATGCGCCTTTTCCATTTTCCTGCATCATTCTTGCCACCTTTTGTCCCTTCATCACTGAACAGTTCAATACTAGTTGGGATAGAGATTGCGTGCTCGAATTTCCTTGTGAACAAAGCTTCTCCACAATGGGGTGTTGTCGAGCGCCATACCTTCGTTCGTAGCTTTGTCGCTAACATGTTCTTGTAGGTTAGATTACGGCAGGTCAATCTTTATCGCAAGACATGCAATGACATTTCAATGCCCAATAACATGTCAAAAATCACCTAATCAAAGCAAATGAATGCCAAAGCATCGGCCCACAACCCTTAGATGTTCATTGGAGGATGCTGTGGTGCCCTTTCCATCCACTCTAATGCACTCGCCCTTTAGCGATGTTCACACATAGACCCCAACCCTTTTGGTGATTGACTACACAGAGGAAGTTGACATCACTTAGCCCCGGACTCAACATCCATTTTTCTATTCCAACCACATGTACTTGTGTGCTTTTTTAAAAGCAAGATGTTGAACCCCAAATTTTGGTCATTAGTTAACAACCAAGGTTTACAAAGTGAGCGAAAAGTTCTTCTTCCGTTGGAATGCATCGTTGACGACCCAGTCCAATGGTTTCCATCAGACCATGAAGGGTGCTTTTAGTGTCATCCCATGGGTGTGCGCCATACTCCAAATGCGGATGGTCGTAGAATGTGTGCCTAGCCCGGGCCGTGGTTGAGTGTCCATGCAAAAGTCAAGGAGTGAGGCTAGGAGTCGTTGGTATTCGGCCTTGGCTCGACTACAGATGGATTGTTGGGTTGGCCTAGTAGGCACAAGAAATCCACAAGTGTATGCACTCTTTTTTTATTCCTCAATTGTTTTTTTATAACTTTCAGCAATTCATCGGCGACAAGTCAAATATCAGTTTGACACTGATGGTATGCCCCATGTATGGTATGGAAAGCACTTTTCTGGATTGAAACCCCATTAAGCGCCATAACCGCGTCCTTCGGATTCGGAGTTTGGTTACCACCATGGTATTGTGGACTGGTTTATGGCATGTGCATCTTCATTCTAACACTTACAAAAACACTCCAACAACGTCTCAACGAACGCCCATCAAACGCTATTGAATTGCCAACCATCAAACAAATATTGGGCATTCTTAAGCGATTGTTGGGTTGCCTTTTCCATCCATTTTTGTAAGAAAAAATGGCCTGACCCTCCTTCAACGTCCGCACATTGACCCCAACGTTGATTGCTAATGCAAGAATGGATAAATTGACCTTGGGGCCCGGGTTCTTGGGTAGTCCCAACGCGAGGACCCGCATGGCCGAATCCATCATCGCCGGAGCCTGAAGTTCAGGCGGCGGCCAACGAAAAAGCCCGCATGCTGTCGGCGCGACACGAGATAGTCGGCCTCCTACCGGGCTGGCCATCTCAGGTGACTACTTGCCAGTATAATGCACCGGGAAACGGATTCGACAATTACGTGAAATTCAAAACCGTGCGGTATGGAATGATAACATTGTTGGAACCTGTTTCGTTAACACCTTTTTCTTTTCCTGAGTATGTTAGTTATGAAACAAGGCCAATTCCGTTCGTCGAATTGTTCGCAACTTACCGACTGTCATGGGCGAACGCTGGCCTTCGATGTTGCTGACGGGCCCTAACCTTGTCAAAGTTGGCCGACGAGGCCCTTTCATTGGTCAGATCGGCCGGCAAGGCCGAAGGGTCGGTCAGATGTTAAAACGGGTCCTTGGAAGGAACGGCGCAACCAACCAAGGCTCCGAGGTCGAAGTGCCCATGCAGAATACAGGTCGTCGACGCCACCTGCCACAAAATTTGGCGTCCGTTATTCTATTCCAACTGCGCATACTAGCACTCTTTCTCAAATCTGAGAGGAAAGTTCCGCACAATAGGGCCGTGCCTAGGATTCGATGAATAGGCAGCGCCTATCGACGCTTCTCAACTTGAAAGGCAAAAATGATGTCAGCATGAAAAGTTTCTTGAAATTAAGACTCAATGTGAAGAATAACATGTGGTTAATGAGTCATATAGGTCGGTTTACAGCTATCGAACCATTCTTCGACCTTCCAATCTGCAATCCAGAAGGCATTTCAGGGATGAATCCCCTAACAAGCGCCTCGAAAGTTGAGTGGCGTCGATAGGCGATGCCTATTCATCGAATCCCAGGCACGGCCTAGATCACTCAAGGACAGAACTCAACAATGAAGGAAGGTTAGTGGCACCTTCTGATTTCGTTGGAATCCGTCATTGACGTCGCATTTGAACGATTCCCAGACTCACTCAAGGAGAGGCACTGGATTCTGTGGTCGCGCTCAGGCGACAGTTAACTGATGTAGACCGCTAGGACAGTTGAGATGAAAGGAAAGACTCCCAAAGAGGCCCTTCAGTTTCCTGAGATCGATTGTAAAATGCTGATTGGTAGATTATCGTGGCTGTGGTCGGAACGGATGAATCCTCCTTCACCCACTCTCTTGTACCCACGCATGTTTGCGGCTATGAAACAAGGAAGTGTATGAAGTATCACGTTGCGGATACATTGACAACAGGTGGAGCAATTGCCTCTGTCGTTTGAACTCGATCGTAGATTTTCATCGTCATTCTGGTTCGCACCCTTTCTCACCTCTCAAGGTGCATGCCGTCAAGTCTGTCTGGCGACTTGAAGCAGGTCTTCGTAATGATTTTGAGATTGCGAAGTGAAACTCGTCGTTGGACAGCTGCTGTCCTCGGAGAGAGTATATGAAGAGGGCAAGCGAAATGTTTTTCACCAACCTCCAGCCACAGCGAGTATTGTCTGAAGCCTCTAACCGGCCGAAGAAGTGAACCTTTCTTCGGAAAGGTTCACTTATTCGGCTGCTTTTCGCTAGGTCTGTCGCGGTAACTTTGATGCTGATGTCATCAGATAAGTGAGTTGTTCCACGCATGTCCCTTCCTGCATTTCCAGGCACTCATCCTGGCTTGGATCTGGATTCGCGGTTGCTGTTTGGTGGTTATGTGCAATCCAAGAGCTTTTCGTACCAATGGCAGCGGCTCAGTGAAGCAGCGCGACGCGGCTGGCTTGACGGTGAAGCGCACAATCGGATCTGGTCTGTGCTTTCCACTCCATTCGGCTCGCCTCGCGACAAAGCTGCTAGGTGGCCCGTGCTCAAAAGCAACTGCGAGGCTCCAGTCGCCTCTTCGCTCCTGTGGGAATCTCCCCAGTACCTCTCCGTGCTCACTGTTCTTCGTCCCGATAATTTCCTTTCAAGGGCATATCCAGCCTTGCCGGCGCAGCGAGATCGCTATTGTCAGCCAGGCTGGCGAGCAGGGTGGCCGTCAATGTGAAAGTGGTTTGGTTATGTATTTCCGATCTGCGAGCTCAGTCAGCCACATTGCAGCTGGTTTATCCGATACAAACTCAATCATCACTGTAAAACCATGAAGTGAACTCACGACTAACCAGAGACACGACGGAATCGTGACATACCTAAACTTGGCTGCTGGTCAGGATTCATTCGCCGGAGAGATCCAGGGACGCGTACTGGCGGCGGGTGAGCAGCATCTTGGCGGAGCGGCTTTGCGTCTCACTTGGCTTCCACAGCTACCCATGCACATGTCGCTCGCTGCGGCCGCAAGCTTGCCCCCGAGTACGAGCCTCGCCTTGCTAAAAAACAAAACATTTCTTCAGTCGCGTATGTGGGTGAGTGGAGAGTGCCTACTCTTTGACCGAATGACATCATGTTAAGAACTTCCTGGAAACCTTTTTTGGCGCAAATGGTAGAAAATCGACGATCTTGCCTACTTCGCCGCTCCTAGTCTCTATCCAGAGACGCTTAGTTACAATGGAGTCCGATAAGGCTGGCCGATACTTCGGACATTCTTGCCCGCTGTATGAAAGACGACCATTTTCTGTACGATTGGACAATCCTTTCCGTTGCAGGATTTTTAACTAAACGGGCGGAAGCCTTCCCCTTGGCAGCTTGTCCATATCGACAAACTCGCACGCGATTGAGGAACCATCCCCAGTCGATGCCGTGTGTGAATAAACACTTGTTTGGGCGAAAATTCAAAACCGATTGACCCATGCCAAGCCGTATCTGTTTTCCAAAATCTGAAGCTTGCCTCCGCAGACATGAGGGCAGATGCAGAGTCAACGCACGCAAGCGGCATGTCCGTTTCGTCTGAACACGTTCTGTCCGTTTCTGCTCAACAATCACGTTTCTCTTCTCCTTCCTCCTCTCATGCATGTCCACGTGCGCGCGACCCAAGCTGGTGGTGCAAGTGCGTTGGATCTTGCCAGCGGGTGGCCAAGTGCGACCCACCACTTCAACGCCTCTCATCCTCGCAACATAATCTATCACCGTCTCCAAACATTCGGTCTTTCAATCTGCGGGCGAAGTCGACAAACGCTAGAAGCGGGAGTGAAGTTGGGAGTGCTGCGGCGCACACCTCTACGTAGACTCCTGGCCTCATCGTTCACTCGTCAGGGCATTTTGCGGCGTTGCGTTTGTCCTATATCCCCCTCAATTACATTCATACCACGGCCCTCCCTTTCTTTCCCACAGCGTCAAGTGATCATCAAGGCGTCGACATCCCCAGAGTCCTCTCCCGACCTTCCCCTAGACTGAAATTTCGGAACACCTAATTCATACGTCCAGGGAAAGATTGGCGCGATGGCAGCGCCACCCAAGTTCGACTTCGGCGCGCTGCCTGACATAGATGACATGGACATGCCGGCTATCGACATGAGCATGGGGCTGCCGGAGCTTCTCATGCGTACGCTGCCGCAGACTGCTGCAGGCGGCATGCTCGTCGGAGGCAGCGGCGTAGGGGGAGGCGGAGGCCCTGGCATGGTGGTGGGCTTCCCCGGGGTAGGGTTTCCGGAGATCGCAGACGCCACGTCATCCGAGAACATGGATTTTCTCACCGAGGTGTCCACGACGCCCAGGCAGAGTAATAGCGGCAGTCTTGTGTCAAAGGGAGCCACGTCAGCGTCCAACGAGTCATCATCGGCGCCGCAGTGGCAGCAGCAGCAGGCACAGCAGCAGCAACAGCAGCAGTCACAGCAGTCGCAGCAGCAGCTGAACCAGTCGCCCAGCACTGGGTTTTCCAGCAGCAGCAGCGTGCTCTCAGCCGGCCTCCTGCAGAGCCTATCTGCGCTGGTGAGGCCACGCGCCATGGCCGCCCCCTTCCCCCCACCAGCCACCCTCGCACAGCTCCCCCATTCTCCCATCTCTCCCTCTCCCCCTCCCTCTCACATCTCCCTCTTTCCCATTTCCCTCCCTCTCTTCCACCGCCCCTCTTCTCCTTTCTCCCCCTCCCTCCCCATCTCAGGAGCTGCCGCTCATGTTTCTCTTCCGGCCATTTGCGAGGCGACGATGCAGCGCGACTGGCAATCAGAATCCCTCCTGTCGTCGCTGCCCAGCCAGCCAAGTCATCTGCTGTGCTGCGCATGTGTTTGACGGAACTGACCTCTCGCACCGTTGGTGCGAGAGGTCAGGCTTGTGTGGCTGGGTGGTGACGCCCACTCTCAGGCCGAGTTTGTGGTTTGAGTGCCCGTCCGTTTTCCGGTGTCCGTTGTCCGTCCTGCGGGTTCTACTCACTACACATTGTCCGGTTCCTCCCACACTCACCGCGTGGCTGACTGACCGTGTACTTCTTTCTCTGCGTGTGTGCGTCGTATTGCTGTTGCCTGTGGCGTTTGGTTGAGGCGGTTTGCGGGGCATTGCGCTGGGCAATGGGTGGGCGGGCGGAGGGCGCGGGTGGGGCTTGGATTGGCTCTTCGTGTGCGGGTGCGGTTCGCGGACTTGTGACGCGATGCAATGCATTGCAGCTGCCGGCCAGCGGCGGAGCGGTCGGCGGCAGCGGCGGGGGTCAGTCACAGGTGCAGGTGCAGGCGCTGTCGGCGGCCCAGCAGCAGGCCATGAGCGTGGAGCACGCGCTCCTGCTGAACATGTCGCGCACGGAGCAGGAGATCAAGAAGATATCGCTCGACCGCGACTTCATACGGTGAGTACGCTTTTGCACGTCGGCCTGTGCCAGCCGTCCAGTCGCGTCGTTCTCAGCAGGCCACGAGCGTGGAGCATTGTGTGCCCAGACTTTTGTGTTGGCAGTGTCATCTGTTCCGCACTCACGGTGCCGCACACTCGTTGACCGACGCACGTGCGGATGCACCGCGTGTTGGAGCCACACACAGTGTTGCATCTGCACTGACAGTCAACCTCCCTCTGGCAGCCGTCTTCCCTGCTTCTACTGCTTCCACCGCTTCCACTGCTGCCACTGTTTCCACTGCTCCCCTAACGCACGTTCGGAGTGGGTGCAAGTGCAGGGAGGAGCTGGCGCGATGTCAGGCGGCATACCGCGCGGCGGTGGCGGAGAAGGCGGCGCTGGAGGAGAAGGTGCGGTCGCTGGAGCAGCTGGTGAAGAGCATGGGGCAGGAGGCGTTCTCGCAGGCGCTGCAGTACCTTCGCCAGGCCTTTGACAAGGTCAGTCTCTGTCGCGTTGGGGCGTCCACATGCCCGTGCCTGTCTGTGCCTGTGCCTGTGCCTGCGCCTGCGCCTGTGCCCGTGCCCGTGCCCGTGCCCGTGCCCATGTCCGTGCCCGTGCCTGTGCCCGTGCCCGTGCCCGCGCCCGTGCCTGTGCCTTCGGCCGTTGTGCCTTGCTTGCATGCTACGCTTGTTGAAACGCCATTGGTACCTCACCCGCCCTTGCGAAGAGCACGTGTACCGGTCTGGTCGTGCCATTGGCCAATAGTGAGCAGCAGCGCCTCTGAGTGGTCTGGTTGGTGTGATGTCCCACACGGATTCACGCCCATGCCGATGGCGTCTTGCCTCCTTTGTCATCTCTGGCGGCTTGTGTGCGGTCGTTGGTTGCATGCCTGCCGCTTGTGGAGGGTCTGAATAATCTCAGCTCTGCATGTCTGTGGTGTTCCATGTGGCTGCAGGCGCCGATACCACGCGGCATCCGATTTGCGCCGGTGGACGCGGAGGTGTTCGAGTACCTTCAGCGCAAGCTGCATGGCGTGGTGGAGGACGTGGGGCTCGACCGCTTCCTCGTGCAGCGGCTTCGCGGCATCTCCGACTGTGACGGCCTCATCCCTGAAGTGGAGCTGCTCAAGTTCCCCAGGCCCTGGCACCTTCCTGGTCAGTGCTCTAGTGGCTGCCTCTGTGCCTGCTGTGGCCTGCTGTGCAAATCATGGTTACTTGAACGACAACAGCCGTCTCGCTCACTCCAACACGAGACCTTGTCTAGTGCCCTCTTGGTCTGTAGACCCCCAGACTTCGACTGTGCTCTCTCTCTCTCTCTCTCTCTCTCTCTCT
>SZWC01001104.1:147473-177673 GCA_023375785.1 Penium margaritaceum
TGATCTGGTGGAGCGACGCGTGATCTCCATCATGTGGGTTGGTACTGGCATGCTGCGTGCGGATTTCTTGACGAAGGCACTTGCTCGCGAAAAGTTCCTAGTGGCCATGCGTTCTGTTGGGCTTCGCCCCGTGCGTGAGAGTGGTTGAGTGTGGGATGTGCGTCTGCGTCTCATTTGTTTGTGTCACTCACTATTGTGTTCGTACCAGTGCTGCACGCGTATGGACATGCGTACCATCGGGTCATGGGGGAGTGTTGTGCTTTGTGCCGTTCCCGTACAGTTTACTGTGACCACTCGGCCGTGTCCATACTCGTGCAGATCCCTGAGGCGGGCGGCCCTGGTGGCACCGGCGCGACGAAAGGCGGCGGACTACCAGCTTGGAGCTGGCCGACCACTGTACGAGAGCCCTAGATGCCACCGGGACTCTCTGCTGTGTTTTCTACACCTTGCAGGAGTCTTTCGGCGGACTGGCCATGAGGCCTATTTGCATGTTTTTGCATTGCATGTTCAATGTCTGTCAATGGATGCATGCATGTGACCAGTAATTGCGTCCGTCTTTTGATTCTGTACGTCTAGGTTCAGACGGCGTAGCATTCTGACATGTGTGCGCAGAGTTACGGCCAAAACAGTGGTTTTGGGACAGTTTTAGGACAGCTCTTGGACTGCCGCGTGCGACACCCGCTGTGCGCAGCGACAGGTATTTATGCCTTGGACCTGTCATTTGTTATTTCTCTCTGCATATGCTATATTGAAGCATTCTGACACTTTTGCCTTGTGTCTCCTAGCCAAACCCTTGCCGTAGTGTGTACGACCTGTGACTGTCGTCACCCAAGGTGACTTCTGGACGTCGATGTCGACGTCCACGTCAAACGTCGGTACGTCGGATGTCGGCACTTGTCAGTCCACGTCGATGTGGGTCGGCCAAGTCGGTTCACCCTTTCACAGTGGAAGACAGTGCCATGACCAAAACTTCAACTAGTTTTCCATGATGGCAACGTATGAAGCAGGAAAACTTGATTTCCATGCAAAAACCAACATTTGTCTCCCGAGTATGGCCACCTTCTCTTGCTTGCCATGGTTGTTCATAGCCATCCTGTGACATTTTTTAAGTCTCGTGTTCACATCTTCTTTCCTTGCAAGCTTACATGCAGTGGACACAACGTTTTAACATTGCTTTCCATGTTAATTCAAAACTATCCTGTGACACATTAATTTCAAGGAAGTTCAACAGAAGAGGCAAATGAATTGGAGATATTTTTTTAAAAGGAAACATGCATTGCACATGACATCAAGTGCCCCTACAATTCCTCTTTGGACGCTGTCCAGAGGATTTCCCTGCCTTGGCTGCTGAAGACTGCCCTGCCCTGGCTTTTGGTGGAGCAGCATCAGCTGCTCTACCACCTGCCCTAGCTGATGAAATCACAGTCAGCCCTGACTGTCCAGTGGTGGTTCCTGCACTGGGTCCAGTGGTGGCAACCTCTACTACATCTGCCTCCAAATCTTTCCGCTTCCTCACTCCCGTGTGAAGGATCCTGGACACTTCCTCGTTAACAGTCTTGAGAGCATCGTCTTCATCCTCCCCAGCTACTTCCTCTTCATCTTCCGCCCCCTCACTCTCCTGCTCATCCTCCAAGTCCTCATCAGAGGATTCCTCATCATCTTCCTCTGCTTCCCCCGTCCCCGCGTTGGCTTTTGCCCCTACCCCGCCTTCGTCTTCACCATCAATGCCCGCCTCTGAGATCAGTGGATCCCATTCCACCACGTCTGAGTCATCATCAGCTGCCTCTGCCTCTACTTCCCCATCGTCCTCACTTTCACTCTCTACTTCTTCTTCCTCCACCAGCTTACGCAGATCAGCCGTCAGCTGCTTCGACTTCTTCCACCCGTACAACCGCATCAGGCATAAGTTCACCCGCACCAGCAGTTCCAGGGTCTTCACCTTCAGCCTGTTCCTTCTCGCCGTCTGCACCAGCTGATGCTTGCTGAATACACGCTCGTTGTCAGAGGAGCTGCAAGGCTGAGCAAGGAGGCGCATGGCAAATGCACGAAGCATGGGCAGACTAGTGAGGAACCGTGTGTGCCACCTAAATGCAGGCATGTCGCCTGCAATGACCTGCTGCACTGCTGCTTTGGCTTTCTCCATGTCCCGTGCACGACTGGGCTCAATGTCACAGGTCACGCGCACGTTTTCAAACCCTTCAAGCTCCCTGCTCAGCTGCTCTTGGTCCTTCTTCGGCACCAGGGCGTTCACCACTGTGTTCCACGCCTCGACCATTTTCTCGTCCCCGTCGAATTTATGCCCGAAGTGCTGTGGGTGGACTCGTCGGGCGGCTGCAAACACAGGGCAGGACATCTGGTTAGTCCATGTGCTGCTGAGCCGCTCCAGTGCAAATTTGACCCAGGCAGGATTGCATGGAGCACGGCGTCGGCCACGAGCCACAGCGAGCTTCCTGATCTCGTCAGTCGTGTCCAGCAGTGTCTCGTACACGGTTCCTGCCGTGCCACCTGCGGCGTCAGCCTTGCGCAGTGCAATGACAAGTGGGGACATTAGCTACACCATGGCCTTGACCTGCACCCAGAAAACTCCCATCTTCACAATCCGACGGACCTCTTTCTTTTTTGCCTTCCAACCTGCATCATTCCCAGCCCCCATCTCCTTCCACTTGGCACTGGAAATCATCTTCTGCAGGCAGTCACACATGCTGAACAGGCGCTCAAGCATCCTCTGCACAGAAGCAAAGCATGTAGCAGCTGGCAGCAGAACCCTCCCTCCTGACTCAACCTTCAACCAGGAGCGCAGAAGATCCTTGTTCCTGAAAAATGTGACAACACGCTCAGCCTTGCTAATCACTGACTGGCCCCACTCAGTCTTTCCCACATCTTTCAGCACCAAATCCAGACTGTGAGCAACACAGTGCCCAAAGAAGATGCTTGGATACTTTTTCCTCAAGGCCTCGTAGGCCTTCTTGTTTGTTGAGGCATTGTCGGTGAAGACGAGCACCACCTTTTCCGGCCCGACATGCGTTATGGCTTGGTCAATGACTGCGGCCACGTGATTTGCATCTCTCACCAACCCACTGGCATCGCGAGAGAAGAGGTGGGCCACCCCTTCATCGTTGGTAGCCATGGCTGAATAGATGGTGCGAATCTGAATATCAGACCATTCATCCACGCCCAGACTCACGCCAAATATCTCCCAGCCATCACGGAGAGGTGCTTCCATCTCCTCTAGCTCCTTGTCCAGCTGCGGTAAGATGACCTCGGTGACCCTGTCCTTGCTCGGCAGCCTGAAGCTCGGGTTCGTGCGCCTGGCATCCTCCACGAGCTCGAGCACGACCCGCTCCCGGCAGAAGGATATCGGCAGAGCAGCTTTGGCCATGACTTTGACGATGGTCTTCTGGCACTGGCTGTTGTACGCGTTGGCAAGGTGGTCACTCATGAGTGTCTGCTTCGTGGAGTTGAGACATGCAGCAGACAGGGGGGTAGTGAGCAAATCTGGAGCAGCAAGCGGGGTCCGAGAGGTCCCCTCTGAGCCTGCAACCTGGCTCTGCTCTCCATATTCTTCTGCTGCTGTCTTTGCAACGCCTGCTACTGCCCGCTTCTCCTCCCGCTTCCTCTGCTCGGTCATCTCGACCCAGTTCACAGGATTGGCATTAGTGCCCCATGCAGCTCCCTGACCTTTAAACACCTTCTCATCAGCACTGGTGAATGATTCGTTTGGCAGGGGAAGAGGGGGAAGGCCAAGGATGGCATGGGCAGCAGGAGGTGCCACCTTACATTTGGTGATGTTTGGGATCGGTGCCCCAAAGTGGCCTCGGATGCGGTCAGCACCACCGGAGAAAGTGCCACCTCAGCCACCGCAGTAGAAACCAGGATAGCTGCCAGCCGTAGGTACGGGACGGACGAACTTGCTCAGAGCGCGGGTGAGGAAGTCGCCTGTTAGCACGGGGAGCCTTGTGGTGCTGGCGGCTGCCTGTGCACACGTTGCAGACTTGGTGCCGCCAGCCATGGCGAAAAGGCTTGGCTGGCGACACAGCCTGTGGCACTGCCCCAAGGAAGTGCGGAAAGAGTGGAACAAAATGAGAGTCTAGATTGTACATATGGGGACGGGCTTGCTGAATGAGTTGAAACACTGCACCTGGACTACACCAAAAAGTAGGCAGGGGGGAGGGGGGGGGGTCGATGCGCAGGTTGCTGTAGAGAACATCTGCCTTCCCAGCCTGGCATGGATTCCATGCCTGGCTGGAGTCCGATAAGTCAATGTCCTGCATGGCGATTGGGTGCTTGAAGAAAGCAACCAATCAGCATGCGTAGAACACGTTGTTTCTCATCGGATACGTTGTGTAGCCGTGCATTTTGGCGGCATACGGACCAGGTTTATCGTTGGAATGTCGCCGACATTCCTGCCAATAAGCCTGGTGCTCTCGGTCGGTCTTGAATCGGCCCTGTCTGGGATTTCTGGTTTTGCAAGGCGGTCACGACGAGTCGACGTGGACGTCGACGTGGACCGACGTTCCGACTCCGCTTTGACCCCGGCAAGTCGGAAGTCGAAGTCTACATTGGTCGTCACCGTCTGATCAGGCATTGACGCCTAGTCAGCGGTTACGTTGCTAAGAAGCTTCCACGCATTTTCTCAGGTGGTACCGGTGCGTCATCTGGTGGCGGACTACTAGATTGGAGCTGACCGACGACCGTTCCTCAGCTCTGGACGCTACCTGGGACCTCCTGCAATTTTTTTGCGATACGCAGAAGTTTATCGGTGGACTGGCCGTGGGCCCAATTTGCATGTTTTCGCATTGTGTGTCCATCGTTTGATGCTGGATGCATGCATGTGACCAGTCTTAGCGTCCGGCTTGTGATCCTACACGTCTAGGTCTAGACGGTGTAGCATCCTGACATGTATGAGCAGAGTTATGGCCAAAACAATGGTTTTGCACCGGTTTTAGGGCAGACCTTGCATTGCCGCGTGCGACATCCGCCGTGCGCCGCGGCAGGTACTTATGCCATGGACCTGTCATTTGTCGTTCTCTCTCTGCAAATGCTATTAAAGCATTCTGACACTTTGCCTTGTGTCTCCTAGCCAGACCCTTCCCGTTGTGTGCACGACTTGTGATTATCGTCATAGTGCGACCAGGCACTAACGCCTAGTCAGCAGCTGTGTCGCTAGGAAGCTTCCACACATCTTCTCATGGTATCAGCGCAGTGAGACAGTTCTCAGCAAGTTTTGCAGCAGAGACGCAGAAGAGCAGTAGCAGTGAGAGTCACCGCTACAGTAGATCCACAAGGACCTATGGACAACAACCAACTGCCATCGACGTAGCTCACCATCATCACGTGAGACTGCATCAACAACAGCAGCATTGAGCAGCGGCTGCAGCAGCGGCGGCAGCAGCGTGCGACGGCAATAACACAGCAGCAACGTACGGCGGCAGCAGCACACTAGTAGTGTAGCAGCATCGACAGCAGCGACGTTGACAACAACACAACAGTAGCGCAGCAGCGGCACCAGTAGTTGCTCAGCAGCAACGGCGGTAGTAGCGTGCGGCGGCGGTAGTAGCGCACGGTTGCGGTAGCAGTGCGCAGCAGCCATAGCGCATAGCAACAGCAACAACAACGCGCAGCTGTTGCCACAACTGCGCACACAGCCGCTCGGCTGCTACTATAGCTGACGACACAGTAGTAGGAATAGCTAAGCGGAAGCTGCTGCATAGCTTCTGCAGAGATTCCGTGCGGCTGCTACAGAGCGGCCCCCCGCTTGCGCAGCAACCGCGAGAATTGATAAAAAAAAGGATGGGAGCTGACGTTAGTACTTTTCCTTGTTCATGTCATCAGGTCATGCTGATGTCAGCAACTTCCTACTGATATCAGCAATTTCCTTAGTGAAATTCCTGGTCACACAGTCAAAAGTTGCCAGCGTTTCAACTTCTCGAGAAACGCTCATTTTTCCGCAATTCGACCACGTTGACGTCTCGGCCCACAATGAGCGGCGACATGGCTCCATCCGGTGATAAGGGAAAAAGGATACTGGATCCTTCTTCTTCCTCCTCAGGGGTCATGAGCCCACATTTGCAGGCTATTGAGGACCTGCGGAGCCAGTTGGACAAGATGCGTCGCTTGTAGCGGGAGCAGACTGACGCCATCTGTACACTCACCGAGATTCTTCGGGGTCATTCCAGGACCCCACGACAGACCTCTGAGGGAGCGGCTGGTGTCGCATCGTGTACACAATAGTCAGCTCCAGCACCGGAGACAGGAGGTGGAGCCGACCCGCCACCTCTTGATCCTTGGGATGAGGATCCAGATGTGCCAGGCATGGAGGGCGACTCCCCCGAGCGCGAGATTCGTGTGCTTCAGGAGCGTCTCCTCCAGCTTCAGACGAGCTCTATGCCCCCACACACATCTCGCTTTCCTGAGATTCGATCGTCGCCTGACCTCCACCCTAGCGACTTCCCTCTTCTCGGTGTCTTTCCCATCCCCGTCCTTCCCAGCCATTGGTTGCTCTCCCTACGGAGTGGCAACCCAAGGACTGCGAGACACCGCCCCCACGGTATGTAAGTAAGGACGATTTTGACTACTGGGAGATCCTCTTCCAGGCTTGGGCCACTCCATAGGGCGTGTGGCCTCACTACCACTGTCCGTATCAGACTACGGACCAAGCACAGATATCAACAGCGGCTAGGGCAATGTGTGGACTTCTCTACGCCATGCCGCGCGAGACCGTCGTCGACTTCCGCTCGTTCCTTTGTGAGGCAGGCACAGGGACCGGCGCTGATCCACGTGGAGGCTGGGACTTGGCATTATCCCTGCTTGCTGCAGAGATGCACGCCATTCGCGCCGTGCACATTCGTGCCTTTCACTCCCTCCGTCAGGGGCCTGGCAAGCCTGCAACCAACTACTGGTAATGCCTTCTGCACATCGACACGTGCCGTGGGACCTCAAGAGGTACACAACTGTGGGCATTCTGCACAATCATGCTAGGAGTTTGCCTTGAGCACATAGACATCTTCATAAGGTACAGCGACGCCGTGCTTGACCCTTTTTTGGCCTCACTCTAGCTTCTTCCCTGGGTGCACCAGCTCTTCCTCTAGGTGACTTCCGCTCATGAGGCAGCCGTGGCTCATCAAGAGACCCCCCTTGCTGCAGCAATCGTCACATCACCACCGATGCCCCTCCTGCAGACTCCATCTCCATCCTCTACCATGTCGTCTTCTCCTTCCACCCCGATTACACCTACTTTGACACACGGTGTCGAGGCAGCAGCACAGGGGAAGAAGGGACGACGGAGGCGTGGCTTGGGCCAGCAGCAGTCACAGCAGCAGCCGTCATCAGGTAGTAGCGGTGGACGCTTTGTTTACTGCTACAAATGTGGAGGCGCTCATCGCTACACCGAGTGCGAGCAGCCATTAAAATGGGCGCGGATTACTCGCAGGCTCATGGCTGTGCACGCACTATGGTCTAGGTTGAGCAGCACATCCTCGGGGCGCGCGGCAACCACGACCACAATCGTTTCTGCTTCACCAGCAACGGCAAGCGGCGACCCAGACCCACGTGATCGCACCATCACTGAGATCTGACACCTTCCAGCGAGTGCAAGTGTGTTGTCACTGTTAGGTGGTTCACAGACTGTCTGTTTGTCTGTTCTTGTGGCTCGGGATGACTTGTGTGGGGGGCCACAGTCGACATGTGATGACGATGGGCCTTACTGTACTGATTGGATTCATGAGTCTCACCTTTGTGCCCTTCGTCGTTCCTCCCCACCTACTGTCTAGCGTCCATCTGAGGCTGGTTGTTCCATTGCCCGTTGTACAGTGACGTCCTCCCGTCGTGATTCCGGTGGTACTTGGATCATCGATTCCGGTGCCACTCATCACATGACCTATCGTCGTACTAATTTTGTTGTTCTCAACCTTGTTACATCTGTTCGTTCCGTCCGCACAAGCTCTGGTCAGTCCTTGCCAGTCCAGGGTGTTGGGGTTGTGTGTTTCGATGGTCTGTCTGGTCCCCTGTATCTTCCTGAGGTGCTGTTTGTGCCTGACCTTGAGCTCACTTTGCTTTCTGTACGTACTTACAAACTGATGGAACTCTCCGTGGAGCACACTGCAGAGTTCGCAACTATGATTGTTATTGACATTCGTAGCGATGTTCTTCGTGCCTCTGTTATGGATGACTTGTATCGTGTTTCTCGGACTTCTGCTCCTTGCCCCCCCTCCCCTTCATCTCGTGTTTTTGTCAGTGGTGTTTTGTCTCTTGAGCACCAGCGATTCATCACCGCATGTGTCATGTTGGCTCTGACACTGTGTCGAAGCTCATTTGGACTCAGCCCGCCCTCGGTCTTGACGCGGCTTGTTTCAAGAAGCCGCCCAAGACCGAGTGTCTCTTCTACACTCAGGGTGTGATGCATCGTTGCACCTACCCTGACTCCCCTTCTCGCATACTTTGCCCTTTTGAGTTAGTCCATTCGGACCTTCTTGGTCCCCTTTGTGTTGACTCTTTGTCTGATCAGGGTCGATACGTCCTGACCCAGACTGATGACCTCACCCGGATGCGGTGGGTCTACAACCTGTGCCAGAAGAGTGACACTGCTCTTGCAGTTTGCCTCTAGCTAGTGATGGCTGAGCGTCAGTCCCGCCACACGCTACACATCTTCTGCTCAGATTACGGCGACGAGTTTCTTCGTGAGATGGACAGCTTCTTCGCCAATCATGGGATTTTTCACTAGGTCTTCGCTCCTGCTACTCCTGAGTAGAACGTTGTTTATGAGTGCTAGAATCGCACCATTGAGGATGCGGTTTGCGCTATGCGGTCTGAGTGCGGTCTCCCGGAGTCCTTCAATTTTGAAGGCTTCACCTACATGACTTTGGTCTGGAACCGCCTCCCGCACGGTTCCCTTCCAGACCACGTCACACTGTTTGAGCTCTGGTTCGGCCACTGTGCTCACCTATGCCTCACTCGCGTTTGGGCATCCTTGGCCTCTGTGTGGTACACTGAGGACGAGCAGGGATCCAAGGTCTCACCACGGGGTCACTTGTGTGCCTTTGTAGGCATCTCCCCGCGGTCGAAGGCCTGACGCTTTTGGGACCCTGCTTGTCGTCGCATTGTTGAGTCACGTGACGTGCTCTTCTTTGAGTTCCTCACCTATCGTGATCTGACATCGATTAAGTCGCTCTCCCTCATGCACATTCCTACGTGTGAGGTTTCTTGCCGGATGGGGGAGTCCGCGCCTGCGAGTACCTCTCGCGAGGCTGATTTGTCCATTGGAGCTCCCTACACTTTGCAGTCTCTGGCTCTTGATGACTTAGCAATCATTCCTGTTGGCCCAGAGACCTCTATAGCACCGCCGGCTTGAACTTGTGTTCCCTTGTGTCCCAGAGGTGCCCATGAATCTGCATTTGTGCGTACTCCTGTGACCATACCTGTGTCCTCCGGTACTCCTGCCTCTGTGCGTGGCCCCGCCTCACGTGCTCCTACTGTCACACCGAGTCCCGTGTCTCCCACACACGCATCTCCTCGTACGACATCACCAGCTCGCTTGCCTCAGTCCTCCCATTTGCAATTGTGCATGTTCCTGAGCCTGAGGTGTGCCCCTCGAGCCCAGGTTATTCCTGTGAGCCTGGCGGTCGTCTTCGACCATTGGACTTCGAGGCTCATCGAGTGTCTGGTCCCGCACCCAGATGCTCCACTCGCAGCATCGCATGTGGTGATCCTGGCACAAAGGCCCTAGGCCTGAGTGTCCCCACTGAGCACACAGAGGTACATCCGGTGTGCCCCGTAGGGTACGACCTCATCACTTGCGAATTTCATATCGCTTTTGATGTAGCAGCCGTTCTTGTGGTCGTCAGACTTAGCACTGAGGCATGCGCTCTTGCCACAAAGAGCTCTCCCTTGATGGCACTTGACCCGGGCACATTGAGGGAAGCTCTCTCATCACAGGATGCTGATGCTTGGCGTGCTGCACGTGAGGATGAGATTTGTGCCATGGGAGAACACAAAGTTTACGAGCTAGTCGACCTTCCACCTGGGAGGAAGGCTATTCACGTCAAGTAGCTACTTCGCAAGAAAGTGAAGCCGGATGGCTCATTGGAACGCCACAAGGCTTGCTTGGTCGTCAAGGGGTACTCTTAGATTGAGGGCATCGATTACATTGACACCTTTTCCCCTGTCGGCCGCATGACCTCAGCTCGCACTCTGTTCGGTGTAGTAGCTTACCATGACTTGGAACTGCACCAGATGGATGTGAACAATGCGTTCCTCCATGGCTCTTTGGATGAGGAGATTTACGTGGCTCAACTCCTTGGCCTTGAGGACGGTGACAAGGTCTCGTTCTTGTGCAAGTCCTTGTACGGTCTCAAGCAATCTCCTCAGTGTTGGAACCAGGAGAGCACTGACACCCTGGCTCGTGCGGAGTATGTACAGGGTGAGGCAGATCCCTCTCTCTTCATCTGACGGACGCTTGAGCGGTTCACCGCCATCCTGGTCTATGTCGACAACCTTCTGATCGTGCCTCCTTCAGTGGAGGCCGTGAAGGAGGCCAAGGCTGTCCTCCAGACTGCCTACAGGATGAAGGACCTTGGTCCTACACCGGTGTCTCTAAGCATGGAGATCGTGCAAGACCGCGAACGTCGTACTCTAGTATTGCATTTGGCGCAATACGCACGTGTTGTGAGGGAGCTCTTCAGCAACCTCCTTGGCGCAGTGCCCACGGCTTCCACACCTATCACGCATGACAGGAAGGATGCCATGAAGGTGGAAGATCCCACACAGTTGGGAGAGATAGTGGATGTGACCTTGTACCTCCATCTCATAGGATCTCTGACATACCTGTCCACTACCACACCTCCTGACATCGCCTTTGTTGTCAACCTCCTTGCCCAATTTTTGCAGGCTCCACGCGCTAGAGCCCTTCACGTGGTTGTGCGAGTGGTGCGATAAGTGGTCTCCACACCGTACCTTGGACATTGCTTTTGCCGGAAGTGTTCGGTGGTCCTTGACGACTACACTGACAGTGACTGGGCCTGGAGCCCAAATGGACGCAGTCACAAGGGTTACGTGTTCATGCTCGGTGGTACCTGTGTGTCCTGGCACAGCGGGAAATAGGGCTGCATTGCACGTAGCTCATTGGAGGTAGAGTATGTTTCTCTGGGTGCGAGGGTTGCTTAGGCGGTACAGTTGAAGCGCTTGTTCCTTTATCTGGGTCAGTCAGTTCCTGCCATTGTGCTTTGTTGCGACAACCAAAGTGCCATAGCCATTGCGGAGAACTGTGGTGTCCTTCATGCTCGCACAAAGCACATTGCGGTTGAGCATCACTTTGTGTGTGATCTGGTGGAGCGACATGTGATCTCCGTCATTTGGGTTGGCACTTACATGCAGCGTGCTGACTTCTTGACAAAGGCACTAGCATGCAAAAGTTTCCTGGTGGCCATTCGTTCTGTTGGGCTACGCCCCTTCCCTGAGAGTTGTTGAGTGTGGGGTGTGTCTGTGTCCGTGTTGCATCTATCGTTCTACTCGTTGTTGCACTCGTCTCGTTGGACTCGAATGCCCACGACCTTGTACATGCGTTGTTTCGTTTCGTGCTAGAGTATGTATGTGCACAACATTTCCGACACTTGTCATCGAAGTTCACTTGCTTGTGAGTGTAACACATCCATTTGACCCATTTCCTCTTACCATCTTTTCTCTGCACCTCATCCCTATGAACCATCCTCATTCCGCTCGACATTACACACATGTAATGGGTACCGATGAGAAGAGGATTCTAGTAATTGGTCCAAATGGATAGTTTGTGATTTGTAGAAACTATAACTGAATGAGTACTTTTGGAACGGTCGAGCCCATGTATAAAATAATGAAATGAAGACTCAGGCATACTCGGGTCTTGGGTGCTCGAGTCGAGTGATGCCTGTGAGTACGTTTCGTGAGAGGGTGCTTCAAGAAACTCCACCAAGACTTGGGGTCTTCAAGAACGTCAAGGAGTGCTTAATAGAAGTCAAGCACTATTGAGAACTCGACCAAATTGTGATGATTGGAAGTTCCTATAATGGACTACATAATGACCACTTATGTGCCAATCACAGCCATTTTCGTCCATAAAACTATTCACACTTGAACTCGACTACGTTGTGCACAAGAAAGAAATGCTTGCAGTTGTGCATGTTTTCAAGATATGGAGATGCTAATTTGAATGTTCGTGATGCATCGTTGCATTGACCATGATTTCCTAAATTACCTCAAGACTTAGCCTAATCTAAGTCGTTAAAGAACTTGACGGATGGAGTTTCTTTAGCCTAACGTTGACAACAACATTGGGTACCAAGGTGGAAAAGCTATTCCAGCAAATGCGCTAAGCCATTGACCAGATTTGATGACCGAAATGAACATGTTCCTCGTCGACTGAGACCCGTACCTAGCAAGGCTATTCACGAGAGGATACAACGAGTTTAGCGGGTATGACAAAATCAAGTGTTGGTTTGACGACCCCTAGTGGCAACGAAAATTCACTCACGAAGTCGCTCTTTTTCCAAACGAGGAGCTATAAAGGATGCTATTGGAGGAATGCCATGTTACCTGTCTAAGTGGACATTTTGGCAAGGATAATAAGCTCAAGAAGAAGACGAAATAATACTGGTGTAACAAGACATAGAGCGACATGTTAGCCTTCTCCAAATTATACGACACTTGTCAGAGGCAAAAATCTCATTGCACAAGGCCATATGGTCTAATATAACCACTTCACATTCAAACAGAATGATGAATCGACATTAGCATGGGCTTCATGACGTGATTGCCTCCTTCTCTCAAGGGGAATGACACTATCCTTGTCGTGGTGGATGGGTTTTCCAAAATTTCACACTTCATTCCGACAATAGCCACCGTCACTGTAGAAGGTATAGCATGGTTGTTTGTACCCCTGCACAATGTACCTCGTTAAATCATAACCATCAAAGACGGTCACTTCAAAAAAACTTCTTCACAAAGTTATTACGACAGTTGGATCCAGCCATCGACCCCGTTCCACCCTCATACTTGTGGACAAACACAGCGGACCAATTAAACACTCGAACAGTTCCGCGCACTTTATGCAAGCCGCACAACACTTGTTGGGCAGCCAAACTATCAACCCTCGCACTCGCAGACAACTCTGCCACTTCCACCATAATGAGTAAAATACCATTTGAAGTGGTCTACAGTAAACTTTTAGCCATACCGGCTTAATTTTAAAGTCAGAGCAAGATTCCTGCGGTAGATATGAATCACAAGGATTTCTCAAGCGTGTGGGAGGAAACACAATAGACCCTCAAGAAGACACAAGCTGCCATGAAGTGAGCATTTGACCGACATCGCAACGATGACGTGTTCAGCGTTGGCAATCGTAACCTCCTTAGTTCAATGAGCATCAAACTCCAAGGACATGACTTTGCAAAGCTTAGACCTCCCTGGATGGGACCGCTTGAAATCAAGCGGATGCAAAGCCTTGTCGACGCTCAAGCACTACCTGGGCCCCAGCCCTAACTTCCCCAGCAGAGACATTTTACCTCCACCTCTTGTATAATTGGACCGGGATAGAGAGTACATGATTGAAGACATCCTTGGACATTTGCAACGAGGAAAAATGGCTAAGTATCTAGTCAAGCGACTTGGTTGGGACGCCGTGCACAAAAATTGGGAGCCTTATGACAGCCTCCGAGACCTCGATCACTTGATTAACGGCTACTATCGCCGTCAGCTACCTACGTCTGCTAATGCCTTGGGATGTCACGGCTAAAGGGGAGGAAGTGTAACGTCCTTGGCGTATAGGAGTTCCTGAACTGCATGAGTGGGTGTGTTTGTCCTTACATTTGTGTTTTTTTTCCAGTAGATTTTGAAAACTTTGACCACTTTCTAGAATGATCAAAACAAGTGTTGCAAACCATATCGATGTCTTGATATTGTTCGGTCGACATCTCGACAACGTTGGACTTTCATAAAACGAAGTCTTGATATTCTCGAAGCCCCCCAAATTCTCGGTGAATGTTCTTTAAGTAGCCACTCACGGTATGAATTCACACTCTTTGCTCGGATTTATCGCCAAAGACCCAACATATGCCTCATTTGGATTCTCGTCATTGTACATGGCTTCTCCATGCACTTGACACTTAGCATAGAAGTATGCTTAGTGCTTAATACAAAGCATCCATCTGTCCCGATTCCTTAAGTTGTCTATTGTCTTGCACCTCATCCCTATGAATCACCTAATTTTTGCTCGGCAGGACAGTACGGTGCTAACGGAACGTGCATATGTGCATTGTTGGAACAACAGAACAATAGTGGACTAGAATGTTAAGTTGAACAAGGTGCACATGCTCAATCGATTTTCATCAATTAAAGGCACTGAAAAGCTGAGTCACCATTCACTTTGTAGCCATTTTTTGATGAAACTCTGTGATAAGTGAGCCCATGCGGTACACAGATGAAATGTTAAAAGTTTAAACTGCCTAGCCATGCAATCATTTTCTCAACTGAAACGGCGGGAAATGGCCAAATCAGCTCTCGAGTTCGCAAACGGGGATGTGACCATATACCCATCGAATTCTCGATAGATCCACCATATCCATAGACTGCTCTTTATCGACCCCATATCCAGACGGCGACGACTTTATGTCTGCCATACCACGTGATCGCTGATTTAGATCGCCATGTCCACGTACTGCACTGAAAGAACCCCATGTCCACAAGATCTTATTTGAAGAACCATATGTCCACACCAGATTGTACGCTGCTAAGCAGTTTTTGTGAACGGAACCGTGCGTCATTGGCTGTTATCCGGTGCAGGCCCCACAGATGGCACTTTCACCTAAGAAGTACAGGACAAGTGTATAGGCGATGTCGTGTGCAAACGAGCAAAGCGGAGTGCGTCGACAAGACGGATGTTTTAAAATATAGCCGCGAGGCGTTGTAAGAGCGTCCATTTGGGGAGGGGGTGGTTTGCACTGCACGTGGATGTGTAGTTTTGACAGGTTCCTGTGGAACCCGCTTGTCAATGCTGTAAAAAGTCGCTATGGCAGTGACATCCTTTGTTAGCAAGAAGAATGCTTTGTAGTGCAAAAGGTCACAAACCTGTATGGAATGAAACCTTTAACCACGTCCCTACATGCCCTCAGTTTATTTAAGGATCGACGTGGTTCGCTTTCATTTACGTAGAGAATGCTTCCACACCACTTTAACGTCTTGGGTACGGAGCCCTACCCCTACAAGGGTGCCTACACACGTAGGGTGGTGTGTGGACATTCTGTGGCCTGAACCAAGCAAAGCAAGGCGACATTGGAGGCTCATCAAGCAGGAGTGGGACCGGAGACATGCACCCTACCCTGGGATATTCATTGAAGGCGATGGGCCAACATAGGAAGTGATGTGTTGGGTGACCGGACACTAGATGCCTTTACCCCGGCCCAAGGATTGTTTCAGCAGTTGGGAACCCTGGAAGAGCACGGACCTCTTAGTGGAAGAAGTGATAACACATCTTGCAAGGTTGTGAAACCAATGGATCTATGAACATGATGTGGTTTTCCACCAAAAAATCACTGTTCCCACTCACCCTTTAAGGCAGCAAGACCAATGCAAGCATTGCAATGTCTCAACGTTGACAATGATACTTTTGCACGATGGAGTTGTACTCAACGCAATGATGGAGAAGACATAAAAAATCCCCGGAAAAAAAAACAAGAAGTCCAATTAGCGTAAATTGGACTTTTGGTAGGCAAATCCAACTGAATGACAAGGTTAAATTAACCTGAAATAGAGAAGACATGGTTTCATGCTTCATACAACGCGTATACTTAAGTAAGGATTCTTTTGCAATATGGACTACATCATGATGAAGGTGTGGGCACAACATTATTACTTCCATTGTTTTTGCAACAATATGTCCAGTGCACTTGTGACAAAGAAAAACATTGAGAAGCATGTGAATGCCATTTGTAACGGAACATTTTGTGTATACCTTTCACATACTTCTGCAGTATTGAGTACATCATGATGCAGTTTTGGGCACTTCATTACTACTTTCATGTTTTTAAATAATATGCCTAGTGCAATTGTCACAAAGACATGAATTTAGAAGCACATGAGGGACACTTGTAATGGAACATTGTTTGTGTTCCTTTTACAGAGGAGCGTCTGAATGTGGTCCCATATTGGTGGTAAGGCGCTCTTAGTGTGTGAAGCCTGCGGTTAAGGGACCAGGGCGCCCACTCACCAACCATTTCTGGACTGTAAGGGGCAAAGAATAGATCCACAACATGATCTCATAGGCAGGACATAAGATACCTGTGAGACAGCAGTTACCAGGGTAGCAGTCTACAAACTCCACATCGTCTTCTATCTCGGATGATGTAGAGTTAGAGTCCTTTGTGTCACACTCGTCCATGTTGTAAAAGACATGTTTCTCCTCCTCGTGATAGGGAATGTCATATTTGAGACACGCTCCATGTTGACATGGACACATGTACAATTTCACAATGTGAACTGGCCTTGGTGCCCAGTCCTTCCATCTCATGAGGATGTATGTCACATCGGCTCTGGCTAGGAAGGACGTCACACAATCCATCACACTTGGCACTGCCATGAAAATTGAAGTTGAATGGAAGAGAATGAACAACACTACAAAGGCAACCCTTTATAGCACGGCATGTAGGCACATAATACCTAAAAACATGTTTTGCTTTGCTTACTATGTTTTTGGTGTCTCACTAGACTGTTTGGTTTGACAATCTGTTTGTTTGACCTTCCAATCAGACACAAACATGGTTCATACAAAAGTACAATTCAGAGCAAACAAAAACACCATGACGTCCGTGTGCAATATGAGCCACCCTACCCCAGCTGCTTCTCACCCTAGTGGTGTCCTACCTCTGCAATAGTTATCCATGTAGACACAAGTCTTGTGTTCTGTGAGCTCCATTCTCGTCCTAGTGGTGGAGGCCAATACACCATGCTCCTGTTCCCAGTTGTGACAAACTGTGCTCCCAGCTGGTTCCTCTTGTCCATGACCTGCAAGACAGAAAACACATGGTTGGCTGGTTAATGTGAACGTAGAACCAAAACAGGGACTAACACCATGAATTACTTGCTTTAACAACATGTCACACTTACCTTCTAGAACAAATCGGGCTTGTCATCCCATTCTTCAGCACACTCCTCCCAGTCGTCCATGACGCAAGCCTGTTGCTGCTCATGGACACTTCTGGCCTCCTACTCCCTTTGCTAATGCGGGTCAGAGAAATGGTCATCGTCCTCATGCTCCTCCTCCTCTGAGTCACTCAAAACGTGCCTTTTAGGATCGGAAATCTCTTCCTACACAGAGTCATATCCCGATGCCTTGGGGTCGTACTTAGCGTCGTCATTGATGGTAGCAGTAGGCCTTGTTGCCCTTGCAGTTGTCGCAACAAATGCAGAGGCTACAACAGCAACTCTGGTTGCTGCCGCACTTGAGCTCCTGTGTCGTGCCTATCCTGCCCATCCCGAGCTTGCACTAATGCCCAACAAGCTGGTGCCTAGACTGTTGTCAGAGAGCAAAAACAATGGTTTTTGCTGCTATGCCTGCAGTCTGTGAAACCAATGCAGTGGTGCATGGCGTACCAGTGGCAGCATTTGCTACTTCTGCTATAGCTGCTACAGCTTCTTTTTTTGCTTGGGTCTCGGCTGGAGGCCACCGACCAGCATAGGCCTCTGCCCTCACGGCGTCCTCTGCGCATTGTAGCCGGTGTTGAAGAGAGCTGGCTGCTACCTCAGCGGTAGGAGCCACTGCAGGCTTGTTCTTACAATTTTTCATGGTGTGTCCCTTTTGGCCGCAACGGGGACAAATGTAGTTCTTCCGACGCTTGTCCTCGCAGTCCCACCGAGCGCTCTTCGGCCGCCCTCCTCCATGCTTAGGGCCTGGCTGCTGCCACAATACTCCCTCCTTGACTTTCAGCAACGCTAGGTTAACGCCTGGAATGGGGAGGTTGTATGTACGCTTGTATGCCATGCGTGTGAGTCCAACGTCGCATAGTGGCTCCGCCTGCTTTCCACAACCGATGACGAAGGCGCATGCATGCGCGCAGGGTTGGTCCCACTCCTTCCACGCACCGCACATGCACGTTCGGTCTAGCACGTTGACCATCCGGGTCCTGTTGGTTGGCCTCGTCACACAGCCACTATGGGGCCCTTCCTCCATGACGTTGTAGTTGTGGGTTAAGAGGCTACTGTTGAGGAGCCGCTTTACTGTTGTCGAAACAAGTTGTCCTTCGTATGACTTGCTGATTCTGCGCCTTTCTGCAAGCAGGAGCTGCACCCACGTGTTTAGGGACACAAAGCAGTAGAACGCAAATTTTTGGCACTTGATGATGCGGACATTCAAAGACTCCGCCGCGTTCGACGTGGTGTGTCCACCACGCCTGAGTGGAGAGTACTGTCTGGCCCACGGTTCCTTCGGAATGCCGCCAACTTCGTCTGCTCGGAGGAGGTACACTGCAGCTTTGGAGTCCATGGCACGCAACTGTTCTTCACACCTCCTCCACTCTGTTGGTGTAAGCGCATGTGCCAACTGCCAAAACCAATAGATACCTTGCTTACCAAACCTTTGCCTTATGTTTTGCTGCAAGTAGAAGCAGCAGTACGTGTGATGTGCCCTAGGCATCTCCTTCTCCACAGCCTTCAACAGTCCTGGGTCACCGTCGAAAATGACGACGGTACATTTCTCTGCCGTCGTGGGATACACGATCGCCAGTTGTTCCAACCATTTCCATTCTCATTCTCCCCCTGAACCATCGCCCACACCATCCGCACAACGTTGTCGTTGGTGCAAAAAACCTGGCTGATGAGGAGGACTTGTTTGTGACCGTTTTTAAGATGTGTCCTGTCCATTGTCAGGATCCGGCGAGCGTGCTGAAAGCCCAGGACCATGGCTCCAGGTGCCACAAACGCACGGATGAAGATGCCATCCTTGGTTGCCTCAGCCAGGGCATGTGTGTTCTTGTGCACACGCTTCAGCTGCAATGCACACGGAAGAAAGTGTTAGAACCAGTTCCGAGACAACATGATGGAATGGAGAAGAGCTGCAAACACAACACATAGTGTTGTACCACCTCATAGTAGACTGGGAATAGGCTCCACGATAGGGCTTTTTGGCCGGTGAGATTTTCTTGCGCCTTCGACTTCGCCCGGTACATTCTGTTCTTGTCCACCGCTTTGCCTGTTGCTTTGCGGACAAAGGTTGACAACGTCTTCACGTCGGCTGTCGGGTTCTGCTTCAGTGTTGACTCAATCTGTCGCGCCACCCACTTCACTGTCTTCGCCGGATCTCCACGACCTACTCCTAGGACACACTTGTGACCGTCCACAAACTCGGAGACGACGACAGTTTCGCCATTTGGGTTGACATGGGCACGAAGAAGCCACGGAGAATTCTTCTCCTTGAACTTCCCACACCGTGTAGTGAACCGCGTCTTTTCATTGCGTAGCCACCGGATAGTCATCTGGTTGGTGATGGCGTAGTCATCCACTGCTGCGCGTGCCTCCGCCATGTCCCGGAACAACATTCCTGGACGAAAAGCAGGCTCTGCCTTCCTGCGCTTTGGGGCTTGACCCGACACCTCATCGTCGGATAACACTGCACCACAAAGAAGATGACATGGCCAATTTCAATGGGCAGAGCAACAAAAGGAAATTGAAGTAAAAATTAATGCGGGACATAATGTTTACCAGCATCATGACTCGAGCGAGACAACCTGAGGGTGTCTCTTGCTTATTCTGGCAAAATCAGGAGCACCTGAGCACGCTGCTCAAGCTCAAAGTGCTCGTCATACACAAGGTTTTGGGTGGATGGGGTTTGGGGTACGAGACCTAGCTCGTTGAGCTATGGGCGTGTCAGTCCTTGCGGTTCAGAAACCACAGGTACGTCGCTTGACCTACGCGTATGCGAGGCAGCCCACTTCAACTGGACAGCAATGTTGGATGAAATAAGTACAATACATGTAAAATTGGACGTAAATACACTAGATACCCACGCTCACCGGGCTCACAGGCGTTGGTGTCCGGGTCCATGGCGCGCGGTTGCCTAGCGTGGTGGCTGTCTCAGAAGCATGACGGGGCATTGGACCCTACTCTGGACAGCGATCGAGAGCAGTGTCCAATGCGGGACCCCCGGACACCCTGGAAAGGACATCGGAAGGCGATGGGCCTCCCGCCGGCCATTGACATGACGTTTGCATGGTAAACAAAATGGACATAGTGGCACGTCTTTGCGGGGGGCGACCGTCTCGCGAGGGCCTCGTACATGCACGCTACTCATGCGACACCTCGATTTGGCACATCGAACGTCGCGCAAACGACGACGTTGTGAACGTTGGACAAAAGACATCGGACAAGGTTGACAGGCTGGCCAATGCTGAAAGCGATGGCCAGCGTGACGACGGTATCACCCGTTATTTTTGGTTACAAGTGCCGATGTCAAGGATTTTTTTGTCAGAATCCTTCTGACCACAATGAATATTGGTCACAAGTACTCGGAGTCCGACGACTTTCTACATGCAGAAATCTTATCCCCTCGCAATAGAATGGTCGTTCGGTGGGGACACTTGCATATAACACATCGACGACCAAACTATTGGATGGTGTCATTTCAATTTAAAGAAAAACGTTTGTAGCGGGAGGGCCGGTTCGGCCCTCCCTCCTCGCTGAAGCGAGGGGTGGTTGCGCACCACCCCTCGCGTCAGCGAGGGCTGGCCGGCGGCCAGCACTTCACTGGCCGCCGGCCGGCTGGACGGCCGGCGGCCGGCCAAGCGACCGGCCGGCCACCGGCCGGCCAGCCGCCAGCTGCCGATCGCGGCCTCAGCCTGATCGGCGGCTGAGAGGCCACGAGGGCCTCGAGGACGAGGCCTCGTGGCCTCGTACCCTCGCCCCCCCTCGCCCTCCTTGCAAAACAAGCAAGCGAGGACGAGGGATAGGGGGAGCGAGGGTGAGGTCGAGAGAGAGCTGGCATGAAATCGCCAGCGTGCCTCGCACGCGACAATTTCACGCCAGAACGGCAAAACGTAAATCGAAGTTCGTTCTCGATGAACTTCGACATAAAATAAACAGAATAACTCATGCGAACACACGAGTTTGAGGTTAAAAGCCCCGGTTTGGATCCCAAAACTAGGGGTTTGGTTAAAAAACAGAAATGGGCCTCCGGAGACTCGAAACATTGGAGTCTCCCTGCTCTTGGTCGTTGATGACGATTGCCCCTCAGTCCTGCGAAGGGGGTAAACCCCTGACGCGGACCGAGAACGCCATTCTGCGAACTCCGACGACGACTTCAGAGCAGGAGCTGGAGACTCAACACGTTATAGTGGTATCAGAGCCAGACGACCCTCGCGACCAAGAGTTCGACGGAAACGGCGGCTACGACATAGATAAAACACTCCCGGCAGCTTCAAGCAGCAGCAGAAACACCAGAAGGGACTACGGCATCTACAATCCACGGATTGAAGCGCCGTAAAGTGGGTTAGAGAGCCTGAAGAAAGCTCTATTTGGTGCAGACTCTTCCTTCCAGCCTCTCTTCACTTTGAGAGGGCTAGAACGGGGACAGGGTGGGGAGTTCCCACCCTAAAAAACAACAAAATCCTCCCCATTGTCAAGGCTCCTTCAAAATCACTTCATCCAAAAATTGGGACAGCGCCCCTACCCAAGTTTAGGGACTCTCATGGCCTCATAGCACCCTAAAAAGAAGGAGGGTGACACCTTGAAGATTTTTGGCTCGCCAACGCCGCCGGCTCAAGGGAGACGTCGCCCAAGAACGCGAGAGGCGCTAAGGAGCGTGAAGAGAAGACCAAGGAAGACAAGAAGACAAGAGGAAGACAAGAAGGAGAAGAAATAGTGGAAGGCTTGGTAGGAATTGTTAGAATTCTCCTCAGCACTCTTTACTCTTGTTTTGTGAGTGGCACTCACATTTCTCCTCATTCCATTGTCTTGTAAATTTCTGTTTTCCTAGGTACTAGTCCCTGCCAATCGCCGTGAGTCACGGCTTAGGGAGACTAGTTTCTACACCCACGACCTTGTGCTGATGTGGCGGCCTAGGAAAATAGAAATTTAAATTGATATTGCCTCACCAATCGTGAGAGCTAGATTGTAGGAGGCGATCCCTCCTTTAAGTTGTGGGGTGATCCTCACAACGACCTTAACGTGCTAGTTGCACGAACGATGGCAAGTGCCGGACCGTCCAAGACAAACACGGGCAAGGTGGTGACGGCCTCACCACAAGCTCTCGGCGGACTCCAAATTTTGGGAGCCGCCACCGTGAGCACGGTTGCCAACCCAAAGGCAACCGTACCACCAAGGGCAACTGTACCGCCAAGGGCAACCGTACCGCCGAAGGCAACCGACGCCAACCTCGGCGTTACCAAGCAGCGTGCGGAGGCCGAAAAGGTGCTCAACGAGCACGTCAACGCACACGTGGGCGACCCCCATGCGACGGACGACGCGATGGAGGAGGATCTCCCCGGGGGATACCCTGACGAAGAGCACGACGTCGACGATGGAGAAGGCGACGAGGATTGCGACCATCGCCATCGTCGTACGACGAACTCGAGCCGATTGCTCAAGAAGGGCAAGACGCCCGCCGTACTGCCTGAAGCTGCCGACGGCAGCGAGACCGCCGAGAGCAGTAAGGGCATTAAAAGCAGCCACACGGGAAGTTCCAACAAGAACGAGCCGGACGACGTCGCCGCGAAGGCAATTCGCGATGACCGTCATAGGCTTGCGGAGTTTGCTACTGAGGCCGTAGACCGACTCAAGATCACCACTGATGGTGGAGATACGGCACCACTCAGAGGAATGGGGGCGGACCCTCCTTCCTACGATGCGGCCGTAATGGGGCAAGGCAGTACCCACTCAAGCGTCGTCGCCGACGACATTTTCCTCCAAAAGGTGGGACTCCTTGGAGGCGTGTACGCCAACCGTACCCTCTTGCAATGGGTAAGGGTGCACAGACAACGCGAGGCCCTGGAGGCTATCGCCGATGCTCTGACGACACCAAAGCTCAAGTTTGCGTTTGCAAACCTGCTAGCCCACGTCGGGCAGAGCATCACGGACCTTGACCGTGATCGCCAGTTGCAGCGCCTGGCCACCCATGAGGCAAGCCGCCGATGCAACGACCTCGACAAGGCGTTGCAGAGCATGACCCAGGTGCGGATGCAGCAGCAAGCACAGCGTGTCGCAGCTACCGATGCCACTGTCGGTGGCAGCGACGACTTGCCTACCTCGACGACTTCGGGGTCGGTCATGAACACGTCCTTCCTCCACAGTGTGGAGATCTTCCGGAAGGGCGTGAAGCTGACCGAGTGGCTGAACCGCATGGAGCACGTCCTATGTGTCCACAAGGCTCCACTCAGCCAGTGGGACGACCTTGCCACGACGCGGCTTGAAGACAAACTCTTCAAGTATGTGGTCAAGGAGTGGACTGTGCAGCAGTTGCACCTCGAGTGGCAGCCCATGCCGTGGGAGGCCTTCTACGCGATCATGGGCAAGAAGTGAACCCAACGTGAGGAGGCGCAGCACGCCTTCCACAAGATCAAGGACTTCAGGCAGCTGGGCAGCTCGCTCGAATCCTACTTGAGCGAGTTCGCCGCACTCATGGAAGAAGCCAAAAGCTTCACCGAGGGCGATGGGACTCAGACCTTCAAGTACCCGGAGTGCATGCTGTTGGAGTACTTGCGTGATGGTTTCGCCAGCAAGAAGCTGAAGGACAAGACTACCATGACAGCCACTGGCCAAGCTTGAAAAAGCTGGAGGGCGTTGCGCGACTACATGAGCGAAGTGTATTCAGCGAACCCGAAGCACTACTTTGATGCATGGCCGAACGCACGTGCACAACAAGGCCGCGACATGCGCATGGATGCTGCAGGGGCTGGTGGGTCAGCTGGACAGCGAGGCGAGGCCTATGACAAGCAGCCTGCAAACCCTCCACCCAACAAGGCTGGTGGATACAAGGGCCCCAACAACAAGAGCAGCCGCGACAAGGAGGAGCTGTAGGCGGCGCGTGAGCGTCGTAACACATCCTTCCGCGAAGGGCTCTGCCACAACTGCATGCAGCCGGGCCACTTTAGGGCTCAGTGCCCTCAAGCTACTCGGGGTGGACAAGAGGCCGCGGGGTTAGCTGCAGGAGTACCACCTCATGGGGATGGTGCATCAGGAGGCCGCGGACAGGGCCGTGGACAGGGTCGCGGTCGCGGCAATGGGCCCGGCCGTGGTAACGGACAAGGCCGTGGGACGGGTTTTCCCCACCCCTGAGTGACGTCAGTGGGGACCACTCAGGGGTAAAACTGGATCACGAGTGTGGGTTCATGTTTTTTGATGAGGATGTTAAACAATTTGAGTTTTTGACGAGTTCAAATTTCTCTGTTGTCTTTTCTCCTCTTGTTGAACCACATTCTACACTTGGTGACCGACATTGCCCACTACACCTTGCATCTCCGGACGAGATGCATGATCATACATGCTTAGTTGTGGCAACACCGACCACTCTGCAAGAGTTTTTTGACACAACAATTGAAGCAAACACTCTCAAAGTAATGAGTTCAATCTCGTTTGCAGTACCCTTAGTCGACGATTTCGACCCAGTCAAATATAAAGACTGGAAGGTGCTAGCCGAATTCACACGTGCCCACAAGATGAGGACTCGAGTGGGTGAATCATGGGAGTTGCGACGCCCGTCGTACAGATTCCGTGTTTATCACAAACTCGGCTTGCCGTCATCGAGTCTGTTCACTCGGAAGAGTGGAGGCAACATGACGATGAAGTTCAAAGGACACCTAGCTGGTGCTCCCGTGAACGTACTTGCTGACACTGGAGGGGACGACTCTTTTGTTAGCCTTGGCTTTACCCAACAGGTTGGCTTGAGGTGCGAGCCATCGAACGGCGCAGTTGTTGTCGGTGACAACCGTACGGTACCCGTGATCGGTACTTGTAAAGCAAAAATTTGTATTCAAGGGTACACACAGAGTGTCACGTTGAAGGTACTCAACCTTCTTGACCTGTTTGACCTGGTGCTAGGCGATCCTTGGCTCCGTGACAACAAGGCACTAATGTGCTTTGAATCAAAGCGTTTGATCCTCCGAAAAGGACAACGACGCTTTACGTTGATTCTGAGTACAGAATTATCACCGACCCGACTCAAAGTCCATGCCAGCTTGTCTGCAGTACAGGTAAAGAGACGTATTCGACAAGGTTATCGATACTTCTTGGCTCAGCTGTAGACAGTTGAGGACGACGTGACAAAAGACACGCCACATGAGATTAGATCTCTATTGGCGGAGTTCCCGGATGTATTCCAAGACCCACCGGCTGGGCTTCCACCAGAAAGACACATGGGCCACACAATTCCGTTGCAATCGGAGGTGACTCCTTTGTTCAAATCCATGTATCGCCTTAGTCCAGCAGAAAGGCGAGAGGCCGAACGCCAAATCAAAGAGTACCTTGCAAAGGGTTGGATCAAGCCCAGTAGCTCACCGTACGGTGCCCCGATCCTTTTTGTGAACAAAAAGGACGGTGGTTTACGCATGTGCGTGGATTACCGGGCATTGAACAAGCTGACGGTGAAAAATCGATTCCCCTTACTACGGATTGAGGACCTTTTTGACCAACTCCAAGGCGCAAAAGTGTTTTTGTCCTTGGATTTGTCTCAAGGGTACCATCAAATCCGCATCACAGAAGATGATGTGCGCAAAACCGTGTTTCGAACGCACATGGGACACTATCAGTTCCGAGTGTTATGCTTCGGGCTTACGAATGCCTCGGCAACCTTCAAAGGAGAAATGAACCGAACGTTCACCAAGCAACTCAGTTTGTCTTGGTTTACCTAGACGACATCGTGGTTTTCTCCAAATCAATGGAAGAGCACATAGAACATCTAGGCGAAGTTCTCGGAATCCTTCGGGAACAGAAGCTCTATGCGAAAGTGAGCAAGTGCAAACTTGCACAAGATGAACTCGAATACCTTGGACACGTCGTCTGCAAGGACGGCATCCGTGTCGACCCACGAAAGGTCCAAGCCATTGTGGACTGGCCACATCCCGAGAATGCTGGGCAGATAAGGTCTTTCCTCGGCCTTGCAAACTACTTTCGACGATTTATGCAAGGGTATTCGACTCTGGTAGCAACGCTAACCAGGCTCACGCAAAAAGACGTGCGTTGGGAATGGACACCTGATTGCGAGAATGCTTTTCTCAAGGTCAAAGAGCTCCTATCCACGTCGCCCGTCCTAGCTCTTCCGGATCCATTGCAACCGTGGGAGGTTCGATGTGATGCGTCGGTAGTGGGACTCGGAGCCGTCCTTATGCAGAACGGTCACCCAGTTGCGTATGAGAGCCGGAAGCTCATTCCCGCAAAAACGCGGTACACGACTGGGGATCAAGAGCTCCTTACAGTAGTACACGCTTTCAAGATGTGGCGTTGCTACCTCGAGGGTGCTGAAGTGGGTGTGACGGTCGTGACCGACCATAATTCAATGGTGTTTTTCTAAATGCAACCGAACATGTCAAGACGATAGGCGCGTTGAAGCGAATACTTGAGTCGATTCTCGTTCACATGGGAATATCCGCCAGGACGCATCAATGTGGCCGATCTACTAAGTTGACAACCTGTGGAAATTAAAGCAACCACTGAGGTCAGTGGGTGT
This sequence comes from Penium margaritaceum, assembly GCA_023375785.1. Classification (NCBI taxonomy): domain Eukaryota; kingdom Viridiplantae; phylum Streptophyta; class Zygnematophyceae; order Desmidiales; family Peniaceae; genus Penium; species Penium margaritaceum. Next base: position 174,139 of record SZWC01001104.1, read on the forward strand.
TTTATGGCCATTGCAACAGCAACAGTACAACCACCAGATCCCCCTGCACCTCTGCGGCAAACACCACGAGAGATTATCCATTACAATGCTTTTGTAAACAGGATCCGGATGGGATACTGTGTGGATTCTTGGTTTCAAGACTTTTAAAATCTGGACAAGTATGGCTTGGTGGAGGCCGCAAGAATCTTCTGGCACGGAGAACAAGTTGTGCCAAACTCGGGAGACCTTCGAGCAAAGGTTATCTCCCAGTTCCACGACCCGCCGGTCGCAGTTCATGTGGGACCCCGAAAGACAGGACAGGCACTCTCTGACCACTATTGGTGGCCAGGGTGGAGTGTTGATGTCCGTAAGTATGACATGCGACCCATGTCTTCGGAGTAAGGATAGTAACAAGAAGCCTGCTGGACTCCTCCAACAGCTTCCCATTCCTGGGACTCCATGGGAGTGCGTCAGCATGGAGTTCATTACTGGTTTTCCGGACACTGCCCGTGGCCATGATGCAATACTAGTGGTTGTGGATCATTTGACGAAGATGACACATTTCATTCCTACAACCACTGACGTGAATGCAGAGGAGACCACTCGTCTCTTCTTTGAGGGTGTCGTAAAGTACCACGGCTTGCCGTTGCGCATTATCTCTGATCGAGATAAAAAATTTGCTAGTAAATTTTGGCAAAAGATGCACGAATACTTCGGCAGTGAGTCGTAAATGTCGATAGCATTTCACCCTCAAACTGACGAACAAACAGAGCGCATGAATCGCACTCTGGAGCAGATGCTCCGCATGTACGTGGACCCTGCCATGCATGATGGAGACAAATTCCTAGCACCGGCAAAGTTTGCGGTGAACAACTCGGTGAACGAGTCCACACAGTTCACACCGTTCGTGTTGAATAGTGGTCGCCATCCAGTGGTACCCTCTTCATTGGTGAAGAGTGGGAGTACAAGAGGCCAGGTTCCTTCCGCTCAAGCCTTTGCCGAGCGCATCAACTCCTTGTTACAGGAGGCGAAGGGTCACCTTCAAGCAGCTCGGCAGCGACAAAAGGCATATGCCGACAAAGGTCGCCGGGAGGTCTCGTTTGACATCGGTGACAAAGTGCTGCTTTGCACTGAAAACCTTCTGCTGAAGTCGCCAGGGGCAAGAAAACTTCTACCAAAGTGGATTGGACTGTAACCCATTATGGCACGCATCGGGCCAGTGGCATACCGATTGCTACTTCCGCCGAGTATGAAGATACATGACGTGTTTCATGTGAGCCTACTAGCTCCATACACGGCAAAAGGAACCGTTTAGCCACCGCCAACGGCCCTGGCTGCCGACGGCCAATACGAGGTCCTTCGACTACTCCAGCACCGAGAGCGTACTCTTCGGTTGTGCGTTGTCAGGGAGTACCTCTTTCATTGGGCCGGTTGTGGACCTGAACATAATTCATGGGAGCCCGAATCTCAGTTGCCCACAGGGGTGGTCAACGAGTATTGGTGTGAGCTTGCAGCTCGCACAGATCGACGCGTGGCAGGAGGTACCACCTGAATGCGGAAAAAGTGAACAACATTCCCACTGGGCAACATTCATGGACAGCGACCATAGGAGGTTGGGGACGCCCAACATGGTTGTCGCGCGGACGCTCCAGCCTAAAGGGGGAAGGCCGCTAGCCGTGCTGACCGACAAGCTGTAGCTTAGGTTTAAGTACCATGCACGTGTTCATGTCTGGCTGGTGATTGAAGTTATTCATTTTCTTTCACAATGTTGATGACTCACTGACTGACAATCCTACTTGTTAATGAACCGGATGATTCATAATAAGTGGGGAGGAATGTAGCGGGAAGGCCGGTTCGACCCTCCCTCCTCGCTGAAGCGAGGGGTGGTTGCGCACCACCCCTCGCGTCAGCGAGGGCTGGTCGGCGGCCGGCGGCCAGCCTAGCAACCGGCCGGCCATTGGCAGGCCAGCCGCCAGCCGCCAGCCGCCGATCGCGGCCTCAGCCCGATCGGCAGCTGAGAGGCCACGAGGGCCTCGAGGGCGAGGCCTCGTGGCCTCGTGCCCTCGCCCCCCCTCGCCCTCCTTGCAAAACAAGCAAGCGAGGACGAGGGATTGGGGGAGCAAGGGTGAGGACGAGAGAGAGCTGGCCTGAAATCGCCAGCGTGCCTCGCACGCGACGATTTCACGCCAGAACGGCAAAACGTAAATCGAAGTTCGTTCTCGACGAACTTTGACGTAAAATAAACGGAATAATTCGTGCGAACACACGAGTTCGAGGTAAAAACCCCCGGTTTGGGTTCCAAAACTAGGGGTTTGGTAAAAAAACGGAAATGGGCCCCCGGAGACTCGAAATATTCGAGTCTCTCTGCTCCGGGTCGTTGATGACGATTGCCCCTCAGTCGTGCGAAGGGGTTAAACCCCTGACGCGAACTGAGAACGTCATTCTGCGAACTCCGACGACGACTTCAGAGCAGGAGCTGGAGACTCGACACGTTACAAAGTTCTTCCGACACCGGCCGCTATCGAACAACGTACAGTCGTAATTTATGAATGACCATGTCCCTAATTGCAATCAAACATTAACAACCCCATGTCCAGTACTTTTAAGAAATTACAAGATACCGTAATGATAAACTTTTTCGTGGACATGGCGTGGGTAGTGACGACTACTGCGGATATGGGGTTATTATCTTTTGAAGTACTGGATATGGGGGATATAAGTTTCCGCTTGTGGATATGGGAGGGTCCGCCCTTCGGGATTGTGGATATGTGGTCTATTTCGTCGGTTCGCAAACCTCCAAGACCTTTGCGGGACAGATTGATAGATCCATCATTTCGCAACATCCGAATGCATCCCAAGTTCCGAATGTTGGCCTCTCGCGTTGGCGGTGCCACTGCTGAGGACCCATTGGGAAACAGTTCCCGCTGCTGCTGCCGCTGCTGTTGCCGCTGCTGTTGCCGCTGCCTGTTCCTCTGCTGCTAGTGCTGTTGCCGCTCCACCGCGTGTTGTGGTGGACTGAGGGAGCGTGCGGGTGAGTGGACGAGAGTCTGGTCGGCGCGCGCACGCAATGCCTCCATCGCTACCGCTGCCGCAGCGAACGACGCACCTGCGATCGCGCTGGTCACTTCGCTTGCGCAACAGCTCAGTATCGTACTCTACGCCCCTGGGGCCGTCGGGGCCGGCCGCAGGCTCCAGCAGCGGAATCATAACCGCTGTTGTGCCAGCAAGGGGAGGCGGTAGTGTCAAGGCTGCCGCTTCTGCCGCTGCTTCTGCTGCTTCTTCCACTGCAGGGGCTGTTGCAGCACGGTTCGCTCTTCGCACGGGCGGCTGTTGCCGTTGTCGTGCTACTTCGGACGTCTCCCCGGTAGCTACGTCGCAAACCTACACCAGCAGCACAAGCAGCACCAGCAGCACCAGCATGGAAGGCGGGAGTCCAGCTGTTGCAGCCGGCGCTGGTGGCGGCGGCGGTGGAGGGAGAGAGCAGGACGGTGCGGGTGGCAGCAGTGGAGTGGCGGAGTGGGTGCAGGGTGGAGGTGAGTGCGGCAGCCCCTGGTGC
>SZWC01001104.1:193569-210246 GCA_023375785.1 Penium margaritaceum
GGCCGAGAGACAGGGAAGAAGCCTGGAAGGGGGTGATCCCCGAGAGAAGGAAATGAAGGTCGCACCGGAGACACGGGTGGAGGTCGCATGCCCATCTGCAGCTGACGAAGAGTCTCCCGTAGACGACGGATCTCCCGCTCCTGGGCGTCATCCTCGAAGCCTGGCATGAGGGACTCATCGTCAAAGAGGTCCTCAGGTGGTGGAGAGTGAGCGCGAGGAGGTGGAGGAGGCGGATCCCCTGTCATGGCCACCCGGGTCGAGCGCTGTGCGGATGCCAGAAGACCGGCAACTCCCCCAGAAGTCCGCGAGGGAGCCGTGGACTGAGTACGCAGAAGCTCTGTCAGCGCGCGAATCGAGTCAGTCTGCTCTCGTTGCAGACGACTCATCTCCTCCTGCTGGCTGCGTAGGTCCGCGATCGCCCGCAAGCGAGGGCTGAGTAACTCTGAAGAGGAGGAGGAGGGAGCAACTGGCGCCTTGTCCTTGTCGTCGGGCGAACTCATGTTGCCGCTCAGTATGGGACGACGAGTCAAGTTTGTCGGATCGCAGTGCTGTCTGCGTTTCTCGAGGAGTTGCAACGCTGGCAACTTTTGACCTTCCGACAAAAAATTTGCCTAAGTATGGTGCTGACGTCAGCAGGTGGTTGCTGACGTCAGCACGACTTGATGACGTCAGCAGACAAAAATGCTGACGTCAGCGTCGACGTTCCCCTTTTTTTTTTTTTTTTTTTTTTTTTTTTTTTGGTTTCGCTCGCGATTCTGCGCGAGCGTGCAGCCGCCCAGTGGCGGCTGCGCGGAGGCTGCGCNATGACAAATGACAGGTCCAGGGCATAAATACCTGCCGCGGCGCACGGCGGCTGTCGCACGCGGCAGTCCAAGAGCTGTCCTAAAACCGGCCCAAAACCACTGTTTTGGCCGTAACTCTGCGCACACATGTCAGAATCCTACGCCGTCTGAACCTAGACGTGCAGAATCAAAAGACGCACGCAACGACTGGTCACATGCATGCATCCATCGACTGACAGCGAGTATATAATGCAAAAACATGCAAATGGGTCTCATGCCCAGTCCGCCGAAAGGCGCCTGCAAGACGTAGAAGGCACAGCAAGGAGTCCCGGTGACATCTGGGGCTCTGGAACAGTAGTCGGTCAGCTCCAGACGTGTAGGCCGCCGCCTGTCGCCGCGCCGGTGTCACCAGGGCCGCCTGCCTCAGGGATCTGCACGAGTATGGACACGGCCGAGTGGTCACAGTAAACTGTACAGAAACGGCACAAATCACAACAGGTTCTTCTCTAGATGATCGTCATCTAGGAGTGGTACCCTTCGCATGTTTCTGTGGAGCATTTTGTATGACTTGCAAGTTGTGCTATGGGAGGTTAAACAATGACAGAAAGTACAAAGTGGCAAAACGAAACATTGGTGCAACATGATCTCTTTCTCACTGCGCAAGCATTGTCCTATCTTCTTGCTGTATTGTTGCTGCAGACCGATAAGTCGCATGATGTATGCAACAGCAGCAACAAGGCACATAATGTTAGGAGTGAGAAATGTTGTGGTGTGACCCATCCTTGACTCTATAAGCAGTTGGCTGCGACCACTCGGCTGCGACCACTCGGCTGTGCCCATGCAGATTCCTGACATGAACCCAAATGGTGTTGGAGCGTCGTTGGGTTGTGGTCCACCCACCGTCTGCAGCAGCCTAGCAGCCCTGGCGTCCCAAGGACTTGCTAGGGCACTTTGCCCCTCTTCTATAGCCTCTAAGTTTTCTCGGAGACTAGCCTTGTGGCCCGATTTGCGTGTTTTTGCAATGTGTGTCCACCGAATGATGCCAGACTCTAGCATGTGCATTTTTTGCATACGGCTCGAGATTATACATCTATAGGTTCAAATTGCTCTGCATTTCGGATGCCTCTGCAATGAGTTGTAGCCAAAGTTGTGGTCTTAGACTCAGTTTTACGACAAATTGACCATGTCGTGTTCGTTACCCACCGTGAATCCCGGCACGTGTTTATGTTGTGTGCTGGCCAATTGCCATATCTCCCTAGGACGAAGTAGCAATATACCCATCGTTTCGTTCGATAGATCAACGGTGTCCAAAGTCGAAAACGAAATGACAGCGATGCCCATGTTTTTCGTTCTTCGAGCGAAAACGGGCACGGCTGACATGTATCTCATGTGTTTAACAGATTTGACATGGATTTCGACTTGGAGGGCAACCGTCATCGCAAGCTCGCAAGAGGGGTTTCATAGCAAAAGCTCGCTGCGAGCTCGTGATGACCCTGCCAAACCCCCCTTTTTAACTAGGGAGTTTGTCGAGGGTTTGGGGACGTTTGTGAGATGCGGCGCACGCTGATAGAAGAAAGCGAATCTGCCGGGCCCCGCTACTGCAGGGCCCGGCAGATGCCCGGGTAAGTAAAAAGTTATAGTGTGAAATCGTTCATATACCCATAAAATGCAAAGTGTGACTCTCATCCACTCGTCGTTCGGAAGAAAAGTAGCAATCCGTCCGTGGTTCGGAAGAAAAGCAACCATCCACCCACCTTGCGTTACAAAAGCAACCATCCGCCAAGCCTCCGCAACAAAATCAACCAGCCGCCCACCCCTTTTTTCATGCTTGATCAGAGCATGTGTTTTGGACTTGACATGGAAAAAAAGTGCAATGGTGCATTCGTCTTAGACATAGTGAATGACAAAAATCATGTCATGCATCAATGCTACATGGTATGTGGCAAGAACATGACATTGTTTTTAGCGTTTCTGGGTTCCTTAGGTATTTTCCGTGTAATGTTGGCATATGCGTTATTTTATGTACGCCATTGTCATATGCGTTATTTTCTGTGCGACATTGGCATATGCGTTTTTTTTTGCGACATTGTCATGTGCGCTATTTTTTTGCGACAGTGGTATATTAGCTATACATTTCCAAAAACTGGGTGTATCGTGACCGAACCCAAAACTATAACCCAAACCCCCTAGTTCAACCAGGGGGTTTGCTGAGAGTTGGTGCATTCACCCTAGCGAACGTGCAAGTTTTGGAGTTTGCACTCGCGAACTCCAAAACTTGCAGCATGGTGACTTGTGACATCTGTGAGGCCGCTGTCAGAGGTCGCTGACTTCACCCTCGAAGTCGGCGACGTCCGACTTTGAGAGCAGAGTTGAATTCCGTTTGCGCTCGCACATTTGCAAACATGGGCACCGCTTGTATTCTGTTTTCAATTCTGGACAGCGCTGATCTATCGAGCAAAACGATGGGTACCCGCTGTATTTCGAACCATCTCCCTACACGTTGAAATTAGTGAAGCTTATGAGACTACACGCGCCTCCCCTAGCCTAACCCTTGCATTCTCGCACTTGCCTTGCGTGCTAGTGCACCAGCTGAATTGATTGTGTTGCAATGTCAGCAATGAAAGGCTAGGAAGCTTCCATGCATCTTCTCATGGTATCAGAGTAGCGAGACCAGTCTCACTGAGTTGTGCAGCAGAGATGGAGCACCGGAAACATCAGTAAGAGTGTATGCTACAGCGACGGTCCTGGAAGGCCACACCATGCCCGAGTGACCTGTCACAGCAGTAGCAAAGACATAACCACAACGTTAGCAGTAGCGACATCACCACTCCACCGCAGCAATAGACGATGACACCAACAGTAGCAGTGTGAGTCGGTGCAACTGCCAGAGTAGCAGCATCCGTGCGAGGGTACGGTTGGTGCAACAGCCTGACAGCATCAGCGATCACAACAGCATAGCAGCACAACAGCACAGCTGCAAAAGCTGTAGCAGCAAAAAACACCAATAGCAGCAGCATGGCAGCATGACAGGGAGCCACATGGTAGCTGCAGTTGTGTGGCTGCACATCAGCAGCAGCAACAGCAGCAGCTGTAGCAGCAGCAGCAGCAGCAGCAGTAGCAGCAGTAACAGCAGCAACAACAGCAACAGCAGCAACAACAGCCGCAACAGCAGTGGAGCAGCAGTAGCTTGGCAGCTGCAACAAACATGCGGTGACGGAGCAGCAAGTAGCAGCAACGCAGTTGCGTGACTATGCAGTGCAGTTGCTGCGATAGCATCAACTGAGTAGTAGTAATAGTGCTACAGCAGCAACCAAAGCAGCAACAGCAGCTGCACAGTTGCGTGAATACGCATCTACGCTACAATGCTGCGCACGCCAGTCGCCAAAGACTCGAATGCCCTTGCAATTGTGCTGCTACATAGCAACAGCCGTGGCAGAGGTAGCAGGCAGCAGAGGCCTGCTACAGGAGGGGCTGACAAGGTCGCCCCCCACTTTGCGCCATGTGAAGTTTCATGGAAGCTGCGAGAGAAAAGGAGGATCAGCAGGTTCCAACCCTGCTGACATCAGCAAGATCCTGCAGATGTCATCTTTCCCTTGGCCAGTTTCTTGGCCAGAACATCATTTCTTGCCTGCATTTCAACTCTTCAAGAAACAATGGCAGGGATTTGTTATGACGAGTTTAGCAACCAATCCCAAACTGAGCAGCGCACATGGGGCCAGGTGATGAAAATGGAAGGAACCAGCGAATCAATCAGCTTCCTTCGCATCAGGCATGATGAGCCCACACAGACTATCATGGATCTTTGCCGTGAACAGGGCAAGATACATCGACAAAAACAGGCTTTGAGTGATGTGGCTCAGGACATCTGCAACCTGTTGCGGGAGTGCCAAGGTTTTTCCCAATTGATTCTAGGTGTAGTCGCTAGAAGTACACCATCCCTCTGACTGTCCTCCTCTCACATTTCCGCCAGACAGCAGCATCCCCATGAACGCATGGGCCCATAACTCTCAATGGACTTACGGTGTGTGTTCACCTTTGAGAAAGCCAAGATTGCCTGGTTCATGCTTTGTAATACATTACAAGGACATGGACAAGAGAGGCTGGTTGCTCCAGGGATAAGGAAGGATACGGTTGTAGAATTTGCATGGAGCTCACTCCGTAACTCTAATGGCATTGATAATCCTAGCCTTTTTTTGTTCTTGTGTGGTGTCAGGACAGTGTGGATTTCCATAGCCATAGCTTTTTCCATGCACACAAGCAAGTCCAAATAGGTGAGCTACCTTGCAGTTTCTATGCTTTCAAGAATGGCATATGTTATGTAGAAGGTTCCACACGTGAATCCGTGTGCTCCTCTGCTAGTCATTGCTTCTAGCTCAAGGATCCTCACCTTGAGCTACTGAGCCATTTCCCAATGACTTGTGAAGGTCCACCCATAAGAATTGTCACCAAGGCGAGGGGCATAATTCCAACACTCTATGCCTGTTGCTTCTGACTTGGCGAAACTATCATGGTCATCGCATGTGCTTAGAGTCACTACATGTGTGCACATCAAGAGCTAAGCTTTAGGGGACGTGCATGTATTCGCATGAGCTTAGTTTGCAAAGAGTGTGCAAAGAGTGAGCAACTGAAAAGCACACAGAAAAAACAGCTAACATGGACACCATGGGGGCAATACGTTCCTAAAACAGCCCAAATACCACATTTTTTACCATCAAAACAAGATGATGTCTCAACCTACACGTGTAGAAACAGTCGCATGCAAAATACATACTAGAAAGTTCTGTTCTAGTCCATAGGTCAGACATGTAAACACATCAAAACAGGGTCAACACTCGTCGTCCCAAAAGGACACAAACGGGTGACATGGGAAGCAGAGCAGTTGTTGGGGTGATCCTGGTGTTGGTATGTCATTCTCTATGACCTCAGGACTTGTTTCCACTCACTCGTTGGGATACCGTGACGCTCAACGGTTACTTTGACAGCATCCACCTCAGCTGGCGTGTCGTTTTCTCCTCACTGGAGTTTCCTTGGTCACCAGATCCCAGGGATCATTTTCTCTGTGGTGTTCCCCTTGCTTGATCATGGCTCAATTACGCAGGGTTAGCTTTTCTTCACTTGTTGCTTCTTTCAGTCTGTCCTTGGGCAGTTGAGCAACTCGCAGGAGTGTCGGGTTCTAGCCTGCTGTTGGTGGGGAGCTTACAGCTAGGCTGTTCTGTTTTCCACTGGTTGGTTTGACCTATGCTGACCGTTGTCTTGCACATGTGTGGGGCAGTGTCCCGTCTGACTACCTAAAGACCAGTGTGATAGAAAACTCTCTCCTCATGTCTGTCTGTGTCCATGCAGTGGTGTGTGGCCCTGTTAAAGGCCTAGAACTTCTGGAACCCAGGCCAGTGCTGAGTAATCAATTCTCAGGGTGCACTCTTCTTTCAGGTTGTCTTTATGCGTGACTTGTCTCGTCAGGCCACCCCGCCCTCCCTTGACTCTGTTTGTCGGCTTGGGAAAGGAGTTTTTTTTGTTCAGCCTCTGGTCTCAGGGATGCATTCCCTTTTGGGTCGACAGTTCCCTCCTCCATGTCTCCCATGTTTTCGGCTGTCTCCAGCTCTTCCCTATCCTTAGAGGTCTCAAGGTCTCCCTCTCCTTAGTCTTTACCTCTGCCTACATTACAATCTGCATCTAAGCCCACATATCATGCCCTACCTTTGCCCACTACACAGGTCCCTTCTTCTCTATGTATGGAGTCCTTTGCATCTGCCCCTATTTCCAACTCTCTTGCATGCCCTATCACAAATGCTCCTTCCTCCTCTGTATCTCCGTCTTCTATCCCTGTTCGTTGGACAAGGACTATTGTTGATCCTGAGACTTACATTTGTGCAGGAAGGCTTTGAGCTCTCCCCTCAAAATCTTCTTCACAGTCCACTGCATGCTCCCATGCTTCCTAGTCCTCTATGACACCCTCTGTCCATCCCACTGGTTTTGACGCCCTAAGCATCACCATCGGTGTTGTTCATCAAAACACCGCTCTTGGCTACTCTCTCCTTACTGACGAGTTTCAGAGTGTTGTTGAGTCCTCAGACTTTGGTGACATGGCTGCTTGCTTTGTTGCCAGGAGCCTCTTCCTGCCAGCCCCTGAGCCCATGACTGTGTGCCAGGCTCGAGAGGCGGTTGATGCTGGTGATTGGAAGAAATTTATGCTAGAGGATCTTGATTCCCTCAATAAATACAGTGTCTTTGAACAGGTCAACCAGCCTTGAAAACGCGTGGCATTCTCAGCTCATTGGGTCCTAAAGTACAAGCTGAAGCCAGATGGCTGAGTGGAGCATTACAAGGTATAGCTTACTGCTGAAAGGTTTTCTCAGATCCTTGGGGTCAACTTTGACCAGACCTTTGAATCCATTTGAAGTTATACCAATGCTCGCTTCCTCCTTTGCTTTCTCCTAGTCATGCTTAACCTTATGGCTCAACATGACTAGGAGTTGGAGCAAATGGATGTGGAGAATGCATAACTATACCACCGAATGAGTGAAGAAACCCACATTGTCTAGTCGCCCGGCAGAGAAGGTCTGGCGCTTGCGCAAGGCCTTGCACGTCTCAAAAGGTCGACATGTTGCTAGAACAAGGAGAAAACATCCACTCCTGAGAAGGGCAGCTAGCCACGTAGTGTTGTTGACCCAGCGGTCTTTGTCAACCCACTTCTGAGCTTCTTGTGGCCATCTGGGTCTACATGGATGACTTTCTCATTGTCTCACCTTGTCCATCCTTTTTTCAGTTGGTCAATTTGCTTCTCCAATTGGTCTAGAAGATGAAGGACCTTGGTCCAGCGGAGGTCTTCCTTGGCACGGAGCTCTAGCGTGATCGCCAGTGTTGCACTCGTCATGTTCACTTGGATGTGTATGTCCGTGGTTTTTGTCAGAGCTTCTTGTTGTTGCTGACTATTGTTCCTACTGATTCCATCCCCATGACCTGAGTGGGCCAGGGCCTGCTGAAGTCATTGAATATGTCACAGCTGGGGAATTCGGTGGATGTCATCAACTACCTCAATGTTACTAGGTCAGCCATGTATCTTCCAACGACCATGTGCACTGATGTGGAATTTGCAGTCAACTTCTTAGCGTAATTCTCACAGCAACCTCGAGCCAGCCATCTTGAGGCTGCCTTGTACTTGGTTTACTATGCTCTCTCCACAACACGTATTGGATTGTGCTTTTGTGCAAAACCATCAATTGTTATCAATAGATGTAGTGATAGTGACAGTGCTCATGACACTGATGCAAGGCAATGATCTTGGTAAGACTTTCTTGTTGGTGGCACTACTGTCTCATGGAAGAGTGGTAAACAGGTATGTGTGGCCCACAATGCCAACGAGGCTGAGTATGTCGCACTCAACGCAAATACGTGTCAGAGCATATACTTGTGCCTCCTGCTCCAGCATTTGCTTGTGCCCATCCAATACACCACCCTGCACTGTGATGACCAGAGCATGAAGGCCATTATTGAGCATGATGGCATGCATAACAAATGCACAAAACACATCAACGTTGATCATCACTTCGCCTGTGAGGGGAGTCCAAAGTTGTCTGATTCGACACACATCAGCAATGTGTAGAATTCCTCACTACGGCTGTCAGTAGTGGCATGTTCAATTCTGTTGTGCATGCAGTTAGTTTTTTTCGTACTCATGATCCCCCAGGTTGAGTCTTGCACTCAGTCTCAGTGTCTCTTTTGTGAGGCCCCCTGACTGTGGTACCCCACTGACATGTCACTTGTATGTTGTCCACATGCTTCTTTGTTAGTCTGCGGGATTGTGCATCCATGGAATGTGGGGGAGCTGCATGACTTCTTGTCTCACTGACTTGGGTCCTATTCACACACTACCATGCACGAAAATGACAAACATTCCAACATGCATGGAGTTTGAGATGTTGTGTCGGTGCACACATCTTAGGGTGTAAGAACTCCAGTGACACAGGGCACTCAGGATTACTGGTGGTGATGGCCAAGATATTGGGCAGAATGAATTGCATGATGATCATTTAGTGCCAGATGTTTTGTATGCTGGATGATATGTTAAAATGATTACTCTAGCTGGAGCTAGACATGAGAGCTAAACATGCATGGTACATATGCTCATAGCCAACATGGCACATCTTAATCTTGCATGTTTGTGTAACCGATTGAGATTGTCCTGGATTGCTGATCCCTATGGGCCGTGCTGTCTGGATATCTGGTCAGTAGCACAAGTAGCCACCACCTGATTCCAACCCCAGTTTGTCGGGCTTGACCTCATGGGTGACGTTGAGGTCCTGCGCGAGGCCATCTCACATGGGCAGCCTCGTCAACCACGCCAATGCTCTTGCATGTCACGTACTCATTATTCTTGAGCGTGTCTTTGCTAAGTCTTTTATGATGCTCATGATCCATGACGTGTGTACCACACAAGCTACTTCTGCTTCTGCATACTCCCTCACACCTTGCCATTCCTCCTAAACTACATTCAGTCACAGTGGAGCAAGGAAATCCACGGTCCATGGCGGTTGGACAAGAAACATTTTCCAGCTGTTGTTGCACTCCCACAAGAAGGAGCACACAGTGGTCAATCACCAAGTGACTACAGGGCACTTGAATCCTATTCTCATTGTTTTTTTTTTTTTTCTCTTCGTTGGTTTTTGGACACAGAAGTTAACTCTTCCTCTACGGTTATGTAACCAGAAACAATGGCTTTTCTACCATGCTTGAAAATTTTCATGATGAATTGTAGTTTAGGAGGTAACATGGTATTCCACATTGTGTGGAACTGGCATAAATTTGGTAGTCTTGAGAATTCAAACAATGTCATCAATATTATAATTGCAGATAACCACATGCAAGTCCATTTGGCACAATATTTTTGCTTCATGAATCAAAAAAGGCATATAAACCAAACATAGATAAAGCCCGGCGTGCTTGAGTTGGTGCACTTAAGAACCATCCTTTATGTATTGTTGTGTATTGTTGTATATGTATGTGTATTGTTGTGTATTGTTGTGTATTGTTGTATGTCTGTGTGAGTGTGTGTGTGTGTGTGTGTGTGTGTGTGTGTGTCTGTGTGTGTGTGTGTGTGTGTGTGTGTGTGTGTGTGGGTGTATGTGTGTGTGTGTGTGTGTGTGTGTGTCTGTATGTGTGTGTGTGTGTGTGTGTGTGTGTCTGTATGTGTGTGTGTGTGTGTGTGTGTGTGTCTGTATGTGTGTGTGTGTGTGTGTGTGTGTGTTTGTCTGTGTGTGTGTATGTGTGTGTGTGTGTGTGTATGTCTGTGTGTGTGTGTGTGTGTGTGTGTGTGTGTGTGTGTGTGTATGTGTGTGTTTGTGTGTATGTATATGTGTATGTGTATGTGTGTGGGTCGAGCCTGAACATTCTGTGTAAAACCCGAGGGTGGCCACTCATCAATGCACAGCCCACGGCTGCCATGGAGGCACCCTAAGGATCAGACCCCGGGAAATACTGCAGCTCCTCCAGAACCCACATGCACATATAATGGCATACCAAGACATCCTTAAGTGTCCAAGGTCAATCCTCACCCATAAGAAGAACCAAAAGTCAGGAGAAACATTCAAGAGATAATTGTGCTATCTCAGGTCACATTGTGGAAGCATACAATAGCTGCATGAAAAGACCGACTTCAATGTGGTGAGCTTTAGTCCTGAGAGATGGATCTTTAGGCGTAGCCATGATACTCAGTCCCATGCACATGTGTGTGTGTGTGTGTGTGTGTGTGTGTGTGTGCGTGTGTGTGTGTATGTATGTGTGNGAAATATCCAAAAAGGTCCTAGATTCTTGGGTTGCCTTGTCAGAGTGTGCTGACTAGGAAAAAGGTACCTCTCCTTACTTTTTAGGTGAGGTGAGATCCTTGTGTGCTAGCCATGGACACATGGCGATTCTCCATGGGATTGTGGGTTATGTGACCACTAGGAGTGTGCCATGAGAGCATTTTCTAGCTCTCTAGGTTGTGTGTGAGTGGTCAACCTGATTGCTAGGCTGATTTCCTCTCTTGTGTGAGATTATGGACTCTAGTGTGTGAACCTTAGCCTCCATAGCTAACTGGTGTGGCTTGTGAGAGGGCTGACTTGCCCAAGCTCTAGCTCTATATGTACTCCATCATTTTGAGTAATTGATTAACCATTCTTCAGCACAAGTGATGCCCTTCCAGTCCCACATGCTTGCTGCTCCAAGGCTCCCTCTCTCCTCCAGTTCCAACACTTGGTATCAGAGCCAGATTCTGCCAATTTCAGCCAGGACAGGCCGTCACTTTGAGAGTGACAGGTTGGGGTGAAACCTTTACAAAATTTGACAATCGACTACGGGATGTTCACGTTCAAGAGACAATCTTTCCAATGAGCCCAAGATCGCAAAGATCCAACGGTCATGTTGAGAGTTATGCTCAAAACGAGGTTGGCCAAGACTACACTCTTCTCTCTGAGTAAGACTGTCGTCTTGTGATGACCATAACTCTCTTATTTCTTTGTCAAATATAAAAATTAGCACATACGAATTGAAGTAATTTTCCTAAGCTTTCCATTGGTGCAAACATATTTGCATTCTATCAGTATGTTTGGGAGAAACGCCATTTACAAGCTGGCTGGTGGGAGCTGGAGTAGGAGCAGAAGCATACCCTGTTTTCAAAAGGGCATATCTCTGAAAATCCCTTGTTGATGACCTTGTTTTATGGGTCGATCTGAGATTTTTTGAGCTGAATTTTCCAGTGGTGGGATCAGTTTTTCCAAATTCCCATACTGCTGGCCTCTACAGTCCATTTTCTGTCAGACAGATTTCTGGCAAAAGCAGCAGCAGAAGCACGGGTAGCGCTGCCACTCAAGGGCAGCGCTGAGCATCACCAAAGCTCAAAATGGCAGCAGCAGGCGTGGTAACAGCAGCCCAGCCCTTGGAGAGGCTGGAAGGACGTGCCAACTTCACGTTTTGTAAGATCCGTACTCACCTCCTTTTGGAGGAGAGAGGCTTGTGAGAGGTGGTGAGCGGCGACGAGCGCGCTCCGCCTCCACAGGCAAAAGGCATCACCGCAGTGGAGGTGGTGGCGGGGAAGACACCGCAGAAAGGTGCAGTAGATGCAAGTTCATCTATAACTGCAGCGGCGGCATATGAGGAGTGGAAGAAGAAGGACAGGTAGGCCTATAGGCTGATTGTCAACACCATCTCCAACTTGCATCTTCAGTACGTGAGTGACAAGGTTACTGCAAAAGAGGGGTGGGATACGTTGTGTAAGAAGTATAAGAGCAAGGATCCTGCATTCCTCATGCTTTTGGAGGAGAAGATGATGGCGTTGAAAATGGAGGGTGGCAAAGGGATGGAGGCGTACTTGGACAGGGCAAAGGAGTTGGCGAAGTAGGTGAAAGCGGCCGGCAACCCTGTGGAAGACACGCGCTTCGTCCTCCTCTTGCTGAGGGGACTCCCAACGAGCTATGACACGGTGCGAGAGACGTTGGAGTGCCAGCCGACTCTCGACCTGGACTTCATCTGCATGCACCTGGTGTAGGTAGAACTACGTCGCAATTCAGCAAAGAGCAATGGCGGCAGCAGCAGCAGTGAAGCAACTTTCATGGCCATGGGCTCACGCAACCAGCATCAGCAGCAGTCCGGGCAGCAGAGAGGCAAGAAGAAGGGCAAGTTCCACTAATGCCAGAGAGAGGGGCACTACAAGAAAGAGTACTTCAAATTCAAGAGGGACCAGAAGGAGCAGCAGCAGCAACAACAAAGGCAGCAATCTCCACAACAACAGCAGCAACAGTCACAACAACGTCAGCAGCAGCAGCAGCAGCAGCAGCAGAACCAGACCGGCGTGCGCCATTTTGGCAATATGAACATCGCCAAGGAGGTGCGCGACCGCCTCTTCATGGTGAAGTCTGACATGTCGTAGAAGGAAAAGGCAGATCTGGCGTGGTACAAGGACTCAGGGTGTACCAAGAGTCTGACGCACCACAAGGAGTGGTTTATGCAGCTGCTCTCCATTACCCCCCGACCGATTGCTTTGGGTGATGATCGGGTGGTGTATGCTGAGAGGATTGGGATTGTGGAGATGTGGTTGGAGACCCCGCGTGGCATCGAAGTGGGAGCGTTCCATGGCGTGCTGTATGTACCCGATGCTGTGTTCAACCTTCTCTCAGTGTCCTCTGTCACCAACACAGGATTGCGAGTCGTCTTTGACGACGACTATGGCTACATCCTCGACAGGGAAACCGGAGAGGAGTTGGCTAGGTCGGTGAAGGAAGGCGACACGTACCGCCTGTTGGGGGCGAGCAAGATCCTGCGCAAGCAGAGTCTTGCAGTAGTGGTGCAGGCCACAAATGGCGAAATCTGGCATGCGCGCTACGGCCACATCGGCATGCGCGCCTTGCAGCAACTTCAAACAAAGCAGATGGTGCGTGACTTGCCCACCATCTGTAACTTTGAGCAGCAGTTGTGCATCAGCTGTTTGGAGGGAAAGTAGCATCGCAAGGCGTTCTCAGGAGCAGGGGAGCGCTCAAAGGAGCTACTAGAGCTGGTCCACACAGACTTGTGTGGCCCGATGCAGATCCAGAGCTTTGGAGGCTCTAGGTATTTTCTCACCTTCATTGATGATTTCAGCCATTACACTGCTGTGTACTTCCTTTCCTCCAAGGACCAGTGCTTTGACAGGTTCAAGGAGTTCAAGGCCATGGTGGAGAACCAGAATGGCAAGAAAATCAAGGCGCTGCGCAGCGACCGCGGTGGAGAGTACCTGAGCAAGGAGTTCCAGGACTACCTCGCAGCAGCNCTGGAGCTGGTCCACACAGACTTGTGTGGCCCGATGCAGATCCAGAGCTTTGGAGGCTCTAGGTATTTTCTCACCTTCATTGATGATTTCAGCCATTACACTGCTGTGTACTTCCTTTCCTCCAAGGACCAGTGCTTTGACAGGTTCAAGGAGTTCAAGGCCATGGTGGAGAACCAGAATGGCAAGAAAATCAAGGCGCTGCGCAGCGACCGCGGTGGAGAGTACCTGAGCAAGGAGTTCCAGGACCACCTCGCAACAGCAGGCATCAAGGCATAACGCACCATACCATAATCGTCACAGCAGAACGGCGTAGCAAAACGCGCCAACCATACCATCGTTGAGTCGGCGCGCTCCATCCTACACACGGCTCGGCTGACCTACGACTTTTGGGCTGAAGGAGTGAGCACTGCGGTGTACATCAAGAACCGCAGTCCAACCAAGGACCTGGAGTAGATGACGCCGTACGAAGAGTGGTTCGACAAGAAGCTGAGCGTGGGTCATCTTAGCGCTTTGGCAGCTTGGCGCACATGCACGTGCCGAAGGAGAAACGGCAGAAATGGGACGCGAAGAGCGCACAGATGCTGATGATCGGCTATGTCGTGGCAAGCAAGGCGTATCGCCTCTACGAGAGGGATACAGGCCACATCATCATCTCCAGGGATGTCGTTTTCAACGAAAGTAACGTCATCGGCACCAAAATCATCTGCGAAGAGGTAGCAGAACCAGTAGCTGACGAAGCAGTGGGAGCAGATGTTCTCCCTGACCCCGTCTCTCTTGACCCTTCCTCTACTGTGACAGTGGGAGAACCACTCTACTCCCCCATGTCTAATATAGCAAATACAACAGCCTCATTGGCAGAAGCAGAGAAAGAAGATACACCATCATCAGCAGCGGCAGTTCTGCCGGCAGCACCGCGCCAGCCGCCTGCTAACGCTCCAGCACCAGGTCGCAGGTACCCTCTCAGGGTGCGCTACAAGCCTGGTGAGCGCGGGCATTTCTGGATGTTGCAAAAACCAGATCAGATGAATGTTGCAGTTGCAGCAGATTCAGACGAGCCAACGTCCTACAAGGAGGCCATGGTTGCACCAGATGCAACAGATCGGGCACAAGCTGTGCAGCAGTAGATACAGTCGTAGCTTGACAACGGTACGTGGGAGCTGACTGAGCGTCCACCAGGACGCAAGGTAATCAAGTGCAAGTGGGTGTTCAAGAAGAAGAGGAGCGCAGATGGCAACCTCAAAAAGTACAAGGCGAGGCTGGTCACCAAGGGCTACTCGCACCAGGAAAGCATCGACTACAAGGAAACCTTTGCTCCTGTTACAAAGTTTGCCTCTGTGTGCATGCTCCTTTCTTATGCCGTAGCTGAGGACTTCGAGATTCACCACATGGATGTCAAGACGGCATTCTTGAACGGTGACTTGGAGGAGGAGATCTATATGGAGCAGCCAGAGGGATTCGTCATGGATGGCCAGGAGCACCTGGTTTGCAAGCTGCAGAAGTCGTTGTCCGGCCTCAAGCAAGCGTCGCGTGCTTGTAACAAGAAATTGGATGCGGCGCTGCAGCGCATGGGGTTTGAGCGCAGTGACTGTGACTACAGCATCCATCGCTGGCAACGTGGTGATGAGGTGCTCATCATCATCGTCTATGTGGATGACATGCTCCTCCTTTCCATGTCTATAGTGTAGGAGTTCAAGGAGGCCATGCAAGAGCGCTTCCAGATGTCTGATCTCGAGGATGCATCATACTTCCTCAGTATCCAGATCACCCGTGACCGCAAATCACGCTCTCAGCAGAGTCGCTACATCAAGGATTTCTTGCAGCGGTTCGGCATGGCAGAGGCCAAACCCATCGACACGCCGCTGGAGACGCGGCAGTACCTCATGAGCTTCAATGGAGAAGCAGATGCAGCTAATCGGCAGAAGTACCAGAGCACCGTCGGCAGTCTCATGTACCTAATGGTGGCAACCAGGCCGGACCTTGTACAGGCTGTTAGCGTTGTGAGCCAGCACATGGCGAATCCCGGACCTGAGCACCAGAAGGCAGTGAAGCGGATCTTCCGCTACCTTGCTGGAACCATCAACCTACAACGGTAACGATAACAACATCATCAGTTATACAGACGCAGATTGAGCTTCAAACCCTGAGGACCGCAAGTCCATCTCTGGACATGTGTTCCTCATGAATGGTGGGACCATCAGGTGGTGCAGCAAGCGGCAGGTGATCGTGGCCACCTAAAGCACGGAAGCTGAGTACGTCTCTCTAAGCTTTGGAGCCAAGGAAGCAGTTTGGCTTCAGCGTCTCATGGCGGAGATGAGTGGCAGTGCAGCAGTTCCAGTTCCTGTGCGCGTCGACAACCAGAGCGCAATCGCACTCGCCAAGAACTCTGAGCACCATGCACGCACTAAGAACATTGACATCGCATATCACTTCATCAGGCACATGGTGTAGGAGGGTGCTATCAAGCTACAGTTCACTCCAACCAGCAAGCAGGTCGCTGATTTCTATACCAAGCCAGTGACCCGTGAGAAGCAGCAGTTCTGCATGAAGGCATGTGGACTCAGCCCACTCTTACTACGGCAAAGTGGGAGATTGTTGGGAAAGGAGCCATCCGGCTCAGTTTCAGGTCCACAGGAGCAAGTTCCAGGAAACTACCAAATTTTTGCTCCGATTGTCCATCCAACTTCACCATTGGAAAGATCAGGTGGAAAAGTGTCTACGGTCCAAGTTTGAGGCCGATCCAACGGTCGGATTGGGAGATATGAATTTTCGAAGTTTCCGAGGTCATCGACCGCCCATATCCGGGTGACCATGGGCAATGGCTCCATGCCTTAGTCTGAGAAAAGAAAAAGGCAAGAGGTCCAGGGTCAAGACCTGATGGGAGAAATATCCAAAAAGGTCCTAGATTCTTGGGTTGCCTTGTCAGAGTGTGCTGTTTAGGAAAAAGGTACCTCTCCTTACTTTTTAGGTGAGGTGAGATCCTTGTGTGCTAGCCATGGACACATGGCGATTCTCCATGGGATTGTGGGTTATGTGACCACTAGGAGTGTGCCATGAGAGCATTTTATAGCTCTCTAGGTCGTGTGTGAGTGGTCAGCCTGATTGCTAGGCTGATTTCCT
>SZWC01001104.1:210317-230121 GCA_023375785.1 Penium margaritaceum
TCTTGTGTGAGATTATGGACTCTAGTGTGTGAGCCTTAGCCTCCATGGCTAAGTGGTGTGGCTTGTGAGAGGGCTGACTTGCCCAAGCTCTAGCTCTATATGTACTCCATCATTTTGAGTGATCGAACAACCATTCTTCAGCACAAGTGATGCCCTTCCAGTCCCACATGCTTGCTGCTCCAAGGCTCCCTCTCTCCTCCAGTTCCTACAAACACGCCCTCCGGCCCACATAGGATTGAATTTTACCACAATACAAGGCATCATAGCATGCACAAAACAAAACAAAACATGTACGTGATGGGGCTGCAAGAGGATGAAAACAAACAGGTGCATGAGGTGCACAGGTCAGACTGACAACATGAACAAACTTGAACGTGCCTTCACCGTGTGCTTCAATCAAGAAGTCAACTTGCTATGAGTATGTGTCCAGCTTGACAGCACTCATGATACCACTAGCAGTACAAGCATGGGCAAAGTGATGCTCAATGTTGATATTCTTTGTGCATGAGTGATGCACGCCACAATTTTTAATTGTTGTCTTTTTGCTTTGGTGGTTGTAGTGAAAAGTGATGCAGTCAATAGGAATATAAAACTGCTGCTACAGTCAAGACAATGAGAAACTCTTGCATGTACCTGGGCCAATAGAGACATACTCGTCCTTGTTGGAGCTCCTCACAATACATCCCTACGTACTGATGATGTTGTGTTGGCCTTGTAAACCTCTGGACCCAACTCCACTCAATTGCAGGCAATCTATGATGGTTGGCAGCTACTTCAACGGTCCTAGTTTCATCTTGCACATCCTCACGTGCCTACAAAAAGATTCTTGTTAGCCAGCTTGCGGGATCATGTTTTTGCCAACATCACATCCGATCTTTTTCAGCTCATTTTTGTAAAGCTTGTGTTCATGCTTCCGTTGCTTCTCAGTTTTTTTATTCCGACATCCAAGTAGCCCGTAGTGCTGCCCGGATCCAGCCAGTTGTTGTTTGGGAGCTAATAGGTATTTCTTTGTTTTTTTCCTAAAACCCAGCCAGTGTGTTTGTGCAGAAGTAAGCATGCTTGCTGGATCAAGGGGGGTGGATACACCTCTCTCTTGCTCATTGTCCCCAATCATCTATTACCTTCTCAAGCAAGTAATTGCCATATCTCTTTCTTTCTCAGCGCTGTGTGTCACATTGTGTCCCTCACAATGTACACTCTCAAACAAAAAGTTGCCTAAGGACATTTCTCCATTCCCTCATGGTGTCAGGGCAAGTGAGATAACTCATCTTCACATTCCACCATACTGCGCGCAACACCAGCATCTTGGCTGGGCTGACTGGGTAGGATCCTGAAAAATCCTGACAATGTAGAAATCCTTAACTCAGAGCTCATGTCACGCAGTCCACTGGCAGAGCCAGGCATGGAATGCTGCCAGAATTTCCTGGCAAAGTTCCCTCATTGTGGTTGCCATTACAACGCCGAAAACGGGCATGCACATCGACAACTGTAAAACTATAGTTGCATTCTAAGCCACCAAAACAACAGTAGTAACTATAGAAGTTGTGGCACTGTAAGCCGCAGTAGCGCTCTCCTATGAATATCTTAGCCCCAACAACAAGACACTCATCCGTCGTAAAAGCTCACAAGCTCAAATCCGATCAATGAGTTGGCCAACACATGAGTTCTTCTTCATTCCTTCACTAGGATCTCAGTCTCTATTTCAGAATACCCCATCCTCCACATCATGGCCACCCACATCTCCAATGTTAGACCTCTTCACAGGTTCTCCCTCAGCACTTTTTCTAGCCCCAACCTTAAGCTGTTTCCTGTGGTGTGAGTTTGGTGGCTGGTTCCGGTGGTTACCACTGTGAGTCGGATGGATCTTGTTAGGGGAGTGATGTTGGATAGTCTGGTCACTGATGGTGCATGGGTTGAGGATTGGAAGCATGTATCTTACCCCTATTGCTTGGCGGCTTCCACTGGGTACACGCCATCAGCCGCTGAATTCACAGGTAGCATTGTAGCATGTCATGTCACATCGTCCACACGTCGTATGATGTGTGTCCTTGTTTTCTCATTGACATACACAACCAGTCGGGATACATCTTCCTCACAGGGGCACCATGATATCTTCAAAGAGCACAAAGCAAGGGTGTTTGATGTGCATATTGCATGAGGCCAAGTATGTTGCCTTGTGTACCGGTAGCCTATGAGAGCATCCGACAACTGTGCCAGCCTCTTCATGCACCATGCCTCACGTTGACAATAGGAGCACACTCCACACTCCACACTCCTGAGGAAAATAGCAGGTATTACACTCATACAAAGCATATCAGAATTGAGTATCGTTGTGTGCATGAAGGCATTGCTAGTGGTTATGTGCACCTTATTTGAGTTGACATACACCAGCAACATGCTAACTTCCTCGCCAAGGCGCTCTACAGTGAGAAGTTCAAGGTGGCATTGCACGTTGTTGGATTCTTGTCCCTCTATGCTGATCCCATTTTATGTGTGTTAGCTCCTCCTCCATTCTTTCACTCTTTCTCTTGCACATTCTCATGTGTCCCCAAAATTTTTCTTCATAGTCAGTTCCCTGGCCCATTTTCTTGACAATGTTACATATGATCTTTGTTAGCTCAGTTTGGTAGAGCTTATGTATATGCTAGTGTTTTTTCTCTTGGATTTTCATTTATACACCCAAGTAACCTGCACAACCAAGATCCAACCGGTTGATTTTTTGGAGTTGGTAGGTACTCTGCTGCTCTTTCCCAAAACCCAGCCGGTCAATACATTGTCCTCTCTCTCAAGCACATGCATACACGCTTGCTAGACCAAGGGGGGAGTGGATATCCATCTCTCTTGCTCATTATTCTAAACCATCTCCTAAATTATCAAAATATTGTTCGTCGTCTCTCCTTCTTTCTCGGAACCTTCTATCACTTACCCTGAATGTAATGTGGAGTAGGATTTAAACGGAATTTGCAGAAACATTTGGGAAATTCAAGCGCGATTTTCCAAAAGGTCATGTTTACTCAATTGGGACATTTGCGAGATAGCAATGATCCCAAGAGGAGCAGTGAAAACTTCAATCACCATCCAAGCGCCGATCTTAAGGAGAGAGTGTATCCTAATTGAAACTCAAAATGTAGTAACACATGTAATTTTTCCATAAGTGAATTACATCTACATCTTTGTAGAGATCCACAAGGCCAAGAAAGTCCTATTGTCAGTATTGTCTCGGGCTTTCCTTAGGAAAGCCCGAGGAACACGCCATCTGAGGATGAAGCCCATCAAGTTTACTAGTCACTCTGTGTCTATGACAACCAACATGGCATTAGTCTAGCCCACTTCTCTTATGTAGCTATAAAAGAGGATTTGCAAGACATTTTGATCAGGTATCCAACTTGTAATGGGCAGACACCTCACAATCGTTGCGGGAGATTAATCTCTAAGAACCACGTGGTTTCACCACATGCTTGTCATGTATCTCTTTCCCATTATCAACCCATCCCCTTGTTGGTGTTGGTGTCCAAGTACTGACATCCTAATGAAACAACCACCATCCAATGGTTTCCACAGAAACGGAAGAGTATATTAATGTGGCTGCAACACATAATGGATTATTCATAGATAAAAACAAGTCAATTCGGCAGGGCTGTATCTTCGAGTGGTAAATAGTACTTCTTCCATTTGTGAAGCACGAGGCTTGTGCCAATGGGCTTGCTCTTGGCTCTTTGTATCTTTCATACTGAGCACATTGATTGAGTGCTCGAGACTACCAAATCCATGTCCACATATGCTTTTGGATGATGTGGAATAGTTTTAGTATGCTTCATATTTTGTGGTTGATTTTGTATGGCTTTCCGTTGCTGATCCTGCTAGAACCTACTGCCAAACATTTCTACCAGCAGTTGCCCTCAATTATCCTAATCGGCCTGGCCGGACCACATTGGTGGCGTGGAGGTCTATGTCCGGTGTGACGCACGTGTGGAGCTTTCTTTAGCGAGCTAGCATAGATTCCACCAACCCACTAGTCAACCTCTATGTGCTATGTGTAAGCTCTTGTTTTTTTATCCATGGCCGCATCAGCACACTCAACTCACCTATGGAAGTGGAAGAGTACTCTTTCCTTGCTCAACAGCACTTGGAAATTGCACATTTCCTACATCGGCACCTCCACAATGGACGCAATCACACCGGTTGTTGCACCTACCGTCGATAATCTCTACCCATCACCCAGTTTTTGACGTTTTCCCCACAGCGGCAGGAACTACGATCCCAGCCGTTGGCATCTTCCTCAGCAGTGGAAATTGTGTCTTCTGGATCAACCGTGATCAGTCGCAGCAGCCGCACTACAACAGCCACGGGCATTCGCAAAAGATGCAATAATTACATAAGGCAAGAGCTGTTGCACCACAACACCTGCTGGCTGCGGTTCATAGTGCTGAGACAACCTCAACTACAAAAGAAGCAACAACAGTAGTAGTTCATTGAATCTTAACTCAACCTGGTAAGTCTCCACCGATTTACTCCCCTCTAGACAAGAAGGGGGATTCTTGAACAAAGATTACATTGCTTGCTAAAGGGAGGAGTGGTGGAGATCAGTGAAAGAGCAACATACTACCGTGAGACATTCATGCAAATGCATAGAGTGTGATCTTGACAAGACAGTGACACGATACGAGCTCCAGAAGGAGGAAATTGATGGCACGGTCTACACTACACACGACATTTCTACTGGTGGTTTGTTGCCAAACCAGTCAACCACTAAACCCATGCTCGGACCACCGGGTAAGAGGCTCTTCTACCTCTTTTGCTAATCCCTCAATAGGTGGGTTGCAGTCAGAGTAGCAGCAACATTTGTAGCAATAACAATTATAGTTGTAGCCTAAGAAATGGGTACAATTGCAGTAGTAGTAGTAAATTTGACAACCGTACCAACACCAATAGCCACAACAATCATAGTGAAAGTAGCAACAACATCCTACTCCCTTTCTGTGCTATTCCCCAACAAAAGTATTGATGCATGAGGTAGTAGCTTGTATCTACAACAGAGACAAACAGTGTAAAACAATTCCATTTAAATGCCTGAGCCTCCACTGTGTCCTCCACTTTCACTGTCATTGCCAGAGTCCCACAAGCACCAGTTTCCAATTCAGGTGCCTCCAACTTACGTGAATCTGACCTCATTTGTTGGTTCTCCCTTGTTGATGCAAAGCTAGGTATGCAGAGTTTCCTTTTCCCTCTAGCACTTGTCTTGTATTGTGATAGCACATGTGTGGGTGGCTGTGTGTTGGTAAGTGTGTGAGTTTACATCTGTACCTCATTACTATAAATGTCACTCATAGGTGACTACGTATTGGTTAGGAGTTTAAGGTTAGTCACTCAAGTCCACGGGAGAGCATAGACATTGAAGCATCCATCTTCACAAAGAATGCATTCACAGCACTATACAGAAGCTATTTAGGTTTTGGTAACAATTTGGGTCTAATTATCCTTGTACATTTCTCTTGTGCTAGCCTGGTAGATTCAAATATCTTGTTGTAAGTTTTTCCTAAGACATTATAGTGTCATATACTAGGATGGCATGCGTAAGGGACCCGCTTATACCCCTAACTAGCTTCTGTAGAGGTGGGAGCTATTTGCTACAAAAAGACTACACGCCTAGCATTGTCACAGAATTCTATACCTGGCTAGATGGGTATCATGCATGAATTTTGAAAAACACTAGCATGATCTTTCATGGATGCAAGACCGTTAAGTCAACCTGGCTTGATCTCATCCAAGCATAAGGCGGATCATGATTTACGGTCCCGATGTAACAACATGGCATCATCCAACCAATGTAACATAGCAGCTTATAAGTATACAGAGGTGAAAGAGGTTTTTCTCTGAAAAGAATGTTCTCTTAAGGAAGGCATGTAAGGTAGCAAACATGAACACCCTCAAGTAAACTTCTTCTTCAAGTGATCAACGTGTTAGGATTGTGATTATGAAGTGTAGAGTTCCTCCAAATCCACATCTATCTTTACAAAAATTACCTTAACATCTATCTTTGTTTTTTGCCTGAGCCTTTTGATGCTCTTCCCTTGGTCTTTGTAGCCTTTGTCGTACAATGATTTGGATTTCCATCCATGGTCTCGTTACGTTTGGCAAGGCCTCCAAGTGTGGGTGGAGGCTGGCCAGGTGGTCAGTCAACCTGAAGTCTATGCAAAGGCTATTACAATGCTTGCCTTGAAAGCTTAATTAGGCATTGCCCCGTTTAGAGAAGTAATAACGCTAGCTTATTTTTCATATGAGTCTTATGTGTAATACTTTTTCCATGCATTCTATCAAGGTTCCAATGTTTCACAACCATCTTCAATGTTATTTCCATGCGTCTCTTAAAGTTTTACTTTTTATCATCCTTAGATCCTACCAACGAGGTTCTTCACGTTTATTCTCTCTCAAAAGAAATTCTTGAAATGTACATGTTTGTGATTTCATATATGTCCATTTACATTTCAATGTAAATTTCTTATCCATGGTGATGTTTGTCAGGGTTTTGAAGCCTGTAGTGACAAAGTTAATGTGTGCTCTAATGTAGTAAGGGGATCTTGCTAGTGTCCATGATCTTGAGATTGAACTTGTAGTTCAGAAAGACAATAAAGTCCAGCCATGGTACAAGGGATCAGCGACGAATGATTGCTTAGCTCAATGCTCTGACACAACCTGCCCCATCCAAGGGTAGAAAACCTTGCTAGGTCATCAGGATTGTCGTTGTAAGGGTCTCAGCAAGGTTACCGTTGTTTTTGGTAAGATAGCCTCAAATTTGTCAAGGCGACCTCCTCGCCATGCTCATAGCCACTGCCAGACTTACTAGGTCATCAGAGGACTTCTGACCTGCCTAGAAAAGCGGGAAGAGTGCTTCCAAGCTTACTGGGTTGACACAGGGGAACTCTAATAGAGCCCATCCAGAATAAATCAACACTACAATGCAAAGCTGACTCTACACGCTAGCTTTGGGCCCAGCGCCGAGACACATCTCCTTGCTCAAAGATGAGCAATGTCTAAAGAGGCAGTTGTACAAAGACGAATCTCATGTCTTCGGCGTAGTCTGGCCACCTCTTCAAGGTAGTTAGGCCTTCAGGTAGCTAGGGGCGTCCACCANACCAACCCAAGCTGGCAGAAGGCTGCCAGGCTCACATGGGTCTTCAGGCAAGAGAGCATCTGCAAAGTCTTGGTCTGAGACGCTGTTTGGCAAAGGCAGACTGGTGGTCTTGATGGAGTTTTCCTTGGAGTTGCTATTGGATTTTCTGTTATACTTGTTGTAGTTGGAGTTAGTGAAGTTACTTGACTGAATGGGTCTACTCTGCTTTTATACTAGGATATTGGCAAGTTCAACTGCTGTTGTGTGCCTTGAGGAAACTTCTTATTGAAAGATTATAGCTTCATCCTGAAGGAATCTTCCTTCTCCAGAGCACGTAGTTTCCTTCTTAAGGAAGCTTCCACTTCAAGGTGGTCTGAGATGACGAGTCGTGCATGTAGCCACTGACACAAGGCGGTCCCCGCTTGTAGCTTTGCATGTTGTTGCTAAGTCATTCATGCATGCATTGATATGATACACACTTGTGCATGCATGCACTAATGCAGAGAAATCTCCACTCCAAGCCTTACATGTTGGTGCTAAGTCCCACTGATGCATCCGCTCATGCAGGGTGGTCCTGGCTGCCTAGTCAAGTGTAGCCCCACCATGACTGGACCTAGCCCAATACGAGCGGTGCTTACTTGCATTGCACAGCTGATGACCAAGCTGAGTCAATAGGCATGCACAACCTTATTGTGCATGCAGCACACAAAGATCAAGGTTCCTTTCCTCCCCTTTGACCTCGATGCCAGACTTTAACCTCATCTGTAGAGTAGGAAATTCCCGGGAAAGCTACAACCAAGTGTTTACGGATAAAAATCCGCATCTTAACCTACAAAACTCTGATTCTCAAACTGACTACGCTATGTCAAAGCTGTCACTTCCCGTAGTTGTTGTTCACTCCAACAATGTTTGTGTCTATGCTATAAAAAGTCATTACTTCTATGTACTTCCATGTTTCTACGTATTTGTTTCCATGTGAATGTAAGAATGTTCCAATGAAATAATTTTATTGTTTTTCCTGATATTAACATAAATTAAAATTGAATTAGTATACTGATTTAGAAGTTATAGCCTTGTAAAGATTGCTTCTTTCATTTTCATAGACCCTTTAGTGGTACATGAACTGAAGCGTCCTTACAGGTTGGATTTATGAAATAATGATTTCATTTTATGCAAGATGTTCATGATGAAATATATACTACAAGATTTTTTTATACTAAAGAATAGTTAACTCATTAAAAACTACTTGAATACAAATTGATTTATGTGATAGAAGAGATATATCAGTGTTTCTTATTCAAATATGATTTCGTATCTTGGTGTTATGCCGATGGCATACACAGGGCCGGAACCCAGAAGCAACACGCTTTTTGTTCCGTCACCCTGACCTACATCATGACTTAGTCGCGGCTACTTTTTCCGCGCTCTGAGGAAATTCTTCGGAATACCCCAGAATCCTCACGCGATGAGGACCCCTTTCATGTTGTTTCCAGAAACTCGTCGGAACGTATTCTCGATGATCCCCGACAATTCGAGACTACGGACGAGGTTCTTTCAAGCGACTTCCACAAACCTCGCGAACCTCAAATTCAATCTCGAAGCCCCCGGTCGAGGGACGTCTCAAGTCCATGAATCAGAACGCGGCATCACGTCACGCGAACCGCCAAAAACCCAAACGGCTCGACCGAGCCTGATTCTCTCACTCTCGCCATTTGTATGTACACTATCACATTTTGACACTTACAGCAACGAATTATACTTTCCGCTTCTCAAAAATACCCAACTGACCCCAATCTTGTTAAAAGTTACAAACTCCATTTCCAACTGTGAAGCACTTCACTTCCGCCTACGTAACACTTCGTATCAGAGCGCATCAGCCTGGGCAGAGCACAAGAAAGCAGCGGTAACCGGCGAAGATACCGGCAATGGCGGAAGGCACCCCGCGAAGGACCTTCAGCCTCATCGAGTGGGATGAGCGGATGACGGCTGGCACTTCGACTGGTGCAACCGATCTAGGGGTAAGCATGCCTGACATGCCAATCCGGCCTGCAGCACCGACCAACATAACTCCATTGACGACACGAGACAAGATTGCGGAGCTGACCGGCCGGCTCACACAGATGGAAGCGTTTCAACAAACGCTTATCGAACAATTGCGGCAGTACGCCGCCAAAATCCGTGACTCAAAGGCACGAGAAGCGGTACTCATTGAATGACTCCACATCGGCGGGGCCTCGATTTGTCTAGGACTTCCTGAGCCGTTGCATCCGGCGGATTCCAAGGGACCGACGGTTAGGATCTTCCTGACGAGTTTGGAGGTATACTTGGGGTTCACTCCGCCGAATAGAAGATGAACCTCGTAGCCTCGCTTTTGTGGGGCACGGCTTTAAGTTGGCGGGCCGATCTCATGGCCATCCAATGGCAGCAGGCAGTCGAAGGCGTTAATCCAACGGCTACCACATCGTCGGCATCAGGCGCACTATCTCTTGAGCGGGTTTACCCGACCTGGAAATCATCAATAACACCCCTATCCAACTGGCACCAGTTCACCCAAGCACTCGTCGCTCGCTTTGGCAAGCTGCATGAGAAAACAGAGGTTTGATACCGACTGGAACGACTGAAGCAGCTTTCTAGCGTAGCAGAGTACACACGGCGTTTTCGTGAAATCATCACCGGCAGCAGCCTCGCGGAGGATGAACTCTGTTTTCATTAAAAAAATGCCCTCAAGCGAGCTATTCACACAGCACTCGCAATTTATGACATCACCAATGATTTGCCAAAGATCATCGCAGCCGCTGAATGCATCGACTCCGCAGATTTCAACTCGAAGTTCAGCGAATCTTACGGCTAGCGCCCAAAGTATCAATAGCAGCAGACCAGCGGGCATCGGTCGCAGAATACGAAGAACTCGACTCCGATGGAATTCAATGCCGTTGAATAAAAGGGAGATCAACGGACCTGCTACAGCTGCGGAAAGATCGGACACATCGCGGTGAACTGCCCTAGACAAAACCAGAGGGGGTGGAAGCAGCACAAAAAGCAAAACGGAGGAGAGGAGTTGGGAAACAGCCGAGGGCAGGAGTAGACGGCAAGACTCCTGTCCCCACCAAAAAACCTGCGCCGAACGATCGCCCACCTGAACGGCTACGATCGCTTACTACGGGGGTTCGTGAGATCCAAATGTTTGACAAGGGATACGAGGATGACCAGCCTGCAATACTGCTCAAAGTACAACCAAAGGGTTACGAAAATCAAAAAACATTGCATGCGTTACTTGATGGAGGTGCATCTCACAGTTTTGTATGGGATCAACTAGGGAAGAATCTGGGTTTGAAGCACAAACCTGGAGTTTTTGAGGGGAAAACCGTCGACGGATGACTTCGCATCCATTGACTAAAGCAGCCATTATGACTGTAGATCGGGGGCCTGCAGAACGTAACCGTCTGGAGATCCTGCCCAATGACGGTCTACAAGGTGATTCTCGGGTGAGATTTCCAGTGCCAACATAATCCACAAGTCGACTCGAGCAGCGACGCAGTTTACATCAAACGAGACACGCAGTATATCTTCCTGCCGCTCATGCAGTAGTCAAAATCCAGTCAACGAGCAAAAAATGACACAACACTTGCAGTAGTGAGAGCACGCGAGCAATGACCATCAGCAACGCCGATCTCACTCACCGTGGCAAAAATATACCTGAGGAGAGGAGCCTCGGCGTGGTTGGTTCACGTTGATTTGAGCAACACAAGCAGGGAATCAGACGCTGCAGCTGACGCATCAGCCTCATCAGCCTCATCAGTCTCATCGGCATCAACGTTCCCAAGCGTACCGGAGGAGTTCGCCCCGCTTGTGAAAGAATTTGAAGGGGTGTTCCCCGACGAGTTACCAAGCAAACTCCCCCCAAAGCGCAACATCGACCACCAAATTGAGCTCAAATTCGGCAGCAGACCAACCGTCAAGGGAACCTACTGGATGAGTGATCACGAGCTCACGGAGCTCAAGCGAAAACTGGACGACATGCTGGCTCAAGGGTTCATTCGACCGTCCGACTCTCCGTACGCTGCACCAGTGTTTTTTGTAAAAAACGAATACTAGACAAATGTGGATGTGCGTAGACTACGAGGCTTTGAACAACATCACAGTCAAGAACCGCTACCCTCTACCTTGAGCATATGAGCTTTTTGATCAACTATGTGGAGTAAGGATTTTCAGCAAAATCGACGTACGGAGCGGCTACCACCAAATTTGCATCGTTGATGAGGATGTTGGGAAGACTGCCTTTCAAACACGTCACGGGCACATTGAGTTCACGGTTATGCCGTTTGGATTCACAAACGCTCCTGCAACGTTCATGGCAGCAATGAACAACATTTTTTGACCGCACCTCGACAATTTTGTCGTGGTATACCTTGACGACATCCTCGCATACAACCGGACCCCAAATGACCATCAACGACACCTTCGGCAAATACTCAAGATCCTCCGGCAGGAGAAATTCTATGGGAAGCTCTTGAAATGTGACTTCAGTCAACAATCGATCGAGTTTCTCAGTCACATCACTGGCGGTGGACGGATATCCATGGATCCAAAAAAGGTATCCGCGACGGCGGATAGGCCAACTTCAACAAAAGTACTCGACGTACAAGGTTTCCTTGTATTATTGGAGGTTTGTAATAGACTACGCTCAAGTGTCAGCGCCTCTTTCCAACCTCAACTGCAAGAATTACGAGTGGAATTGGGGAGAAAGCGAACAAGAAGCTTTTGTGTTTTTACGTAAAGCTCTGACCTCGGCGCCAACCCTTCGACTCGCAAATCCAACAGCCGACTACATCATGGCCACAGAAGCCTCTGATCATGCGATCGGGGCCGTCCTTCTAGAAGAGAAAAGTGGGGAAGAACAGCCTATTGCGTACATGTTGCGGAAGCTTCACGGAGAGGAGCTCAACTATGCCGTCCATGAGAAAGAAATGCTTACGGCTATCCATGCGTTCAAAACCTATTTCTGCTATTTGGAGTGCCGCAAATGTGTGGTTTGAACGGATCACCATGCCCTCAAGAATCTGAAAACATAGTCGAACCTTAGCCAAAGACAAAATCGATTGATGGAGTTCCTCGAGTCCAACCCCGACTACGAAATTGAGTATCGGCCCGGGAAGACAAATCCAGCGGATGCGCTGAGCCGGTGACCCGATCTCAGGGATGTCAATGCACTATAGATTCAAGCAGACCCATATGTGGCGTGACTTTTCACACGTGGCTATGAGGACCACGGAGCCTACGACACGACAAAGTTCCACTTTGCAGGCTCCTATTGGCATAGAAAGCAAAAAAATCAGGCCGTCGTCCGTGAAGTCGAGGAGCTACGGCGCATGCTTCTGAAAGAATTCCACGACACCGGTCGAGAAGGTCACTTTGGAACCGACCAGACCTTGAAAAGGCTCGCGAAACACTACTGGTGGGATAAAATGCGGGTTGACATCGCAAACTTTTGCAAAAGCTGCGACCTTTGCCAACGACACAAAAGTCGGCGAACCAAACTCCTTTGGCTACTACACCCACTACCAATACCAAAGATATCGTGGACCGACATGTCCATGGATTTTGTGACTGGTTTTTCCGTCACACAGGAGGGGTTTGACGCTATACTTGTCGTCGTTGAAAGGTTCTCGAAAATGGCGCATTTCATCCCGACCATTACGCATGTAACCGCCAAAGGAGCAGCCCAACAGCATGGAGTTCTGCGATCAATCACGAGTGATCGAGATGCGCGGTTCACCAGCCAGTTTTGGCAAGAATCGATGCAGCGGTATGGGAGTCGACTTCAACTTTCAACGGCATTTCATCCGCAAACTGATGGACAAACCGAGCAAACCAACCAAACGCTCGAGCAACTCCTCCAAACCTTGTGCGAACCTCATGGCACTGACTGGACAGTCAAGTTGTCAATATCCGAGTTTGCATACAATTCGGCAATGTCTGTTGCAACGTGGAAAACACCATTTGATGTGGTTTACAGAGCAAAACCAACCACCTCGATCGATCTACAGGCCGAAAACAACATCCCCGTCGTCGACACTCATCAGCAAGAATTTTCCGCAATCTGGGAAGAAACTCCTCAAACTCTCGCAAGAACGCAAGCAACTATGAAGCGGCAAGCCGATAAACATTGACAAACCAAGGAGTTCAAGATGGGTGACAGAGTCCTACTCAACTCCGCAACAATCAAACTTTGCGCATCAAGTAATCCGAAGCTCAAACCCCGGTGGTTAGGGCCCTTCGACACCTTGGAGATGTGCACTCCAGTCGTCACAAAACTCCGACTACCCGACAACATGCGGATTCACCCGGTCTTCCACATCAGCAAACTTTGACACTATGTCAATCCGGCAAAAGATTTTCCTGGACACGTGGCACCTGCCTTGCCACCCATGATAGCTGACGGCGATCACGAGTACGAAGTTCAAGAAATCCTCAATCACCGACAACGAGGAGGCGAATATCAATATTTGGTTAAGTGGAAGAACTATGACACGGCACATAACAGTTGGATGCCGTACAGCTAACTCTCGGACGTCGATTTCCTCATTGACGGCCACAAAGCCCGACTACGGCCGCGCAGTGGTAGCGCGCTGAGACGTCGCGGCTAGAGGGGGGAGTGTAATGCCCATGGAAAACACAGGGCCAGAACCTAGAAGCGACATAATTTTTGTTCCATCGGCTTGACCTACATCACGACTTAGTCGCGACTCCTTTTTTCCGCGCTCGGAGGAAATTCCTCAGAATGCCCCGGGATCCTCGCGCGATGACGAACCCTTTTATGTTGTTTCCAGAAACTCATCGGAACGTATTCTTGACAATCGCCAACAATTTGAGACTACGGGCAAGGTTCTTTTGAGCGACTTTCCCAAACCTCGCAAACGTCAAATTCAACCTCGAAGTCCCCCGTTGAACCAACAAGGGACTTTTTGAGTCCACGAATCAAAACACGGCATGGCATCACACGAACCGCCAAAAACCCAAACGGCTCGACCGAGCCTCGTTCTCTCGCTCTCGGTATTTGTATAAACACTATCGAGATTTGACAATTACCACAACAAAGTATACTTTTTGCTTCTCAAAAATACCCAACTGACCCTAATCTTGTGAAAAGTGACAAACTCCTTTTCCAACTATGAACCACTTCACTTCCGCCTGTGTAACACTTGCTGACCATTTACATCTTCAAAACGTGTATTTTTGCACCATTGACATCCTACATCCATGCATACTTAGACAGTAGAACATTGAAGAGTTCAATGATATTGAAACGCATGCCTTTGTCAAAATTGAGTGAGAAGAAAATTGTAATGTTACTACTTCCAATGTCGTGTGGTGAAAGAGTGGGAAAGGCACTTTAGCATAGTGGGGGCATGGAGGATAACTAATTGATGGATCTTTCTGAAATTTCCAAAAGAAATAGGGAATGGTGGCTAAAAATGGTTATTATATCAATCACGTCACATCCTACCAGTTTTTAGCATAATTGAGGTTTCTAAACCCGTATATTAAAAGGGAGGAACATATACCTTTGTAAGGGCCTATATTGCAAGGTGTATAAAAGGAACAATGATCTTATCTGCTTCCCTTCAACCAAAACAACGAATAACTTGCTACAGTCAAATGAAATCAAATTTTATTGATACTGGCACTTCTGCTTTGTGGCTAGTCTAAAAGTTATAGTCCACACTCTTGAGAGGAGTTACCTGGGGCATAGTTCCATATCCCCCTATTTGGAAGATGTTTTCTTTACCATAATTGTTGTAAGGGTTTGTCAAAACATGTGAAATCATGTTCTACCTATAACAAGAGAGCTAGATGTTATTTTTTATGCAAGAATGAAATGACTCTATCACCTGCAAGGAGTTGACTCATGCGCTACAATACTTCAAAACAACATCTATGATGTAGCTCATTTACAGCACCGACACTTCTCTACGGCTGCAGTGCTACAGTGACGCCGACTTCAGCGGACAACCTGACGATCCCTACAAAATTACAGGCTACATTTGCCTGCTCAGAGGTGCGCCAATCTCTTGGTCCAAGAAGAAGTAGACCCACGTCACACTCAGTAGCACCAAGGCAAGTACGCGGCTTCCACAACAGCGATGCAAAAATCCCCCTATCTTCAAAACCTCCTCGAAGACGTTGGTTTTCCGTAGAAGGGACCTACGCCTAGCTAGGAAAGCTAGGCAGCAGGTTGGGGCAGCATGCGTTGTTGATGCAACGTGCGGGCTTCCACCCTCGTTCCTTAAGTCTGCTGCCCCCTCAGTCTGCTGCTGTACAGTCTAAGTCTGGAAGCTGTGGGGTTGTTACTCAGAAACGTGCGTGCCAGTGTTAGCGCCAAAAACAGTTGAAAACTGAAAGTGACTGATTAGGATTGAAGAATGAGCAACAATGGGAGACCCCTCCAAGTTCTAGCTCACCCCCACTAGTGTAGAACTTGTTACTCAGCTAACCAGCCAATCCGAAAATAGTCCAGGACCTATTTTCTGGCAGGTAGGGTTTTCTCGGTGAGCCCTGCCAGACGCCCGACAGCCCAAAACCCGGACATCGTCCGTTTTGCATGAAAACTGGACCATACCATAATGTCGCCGCTGCAAACGTAGTCAAGCGGTCAGAATCAGCTAGAAGAATAGCAGTAAAGAGTTATGACTGCCCGAACCCAGGCAATGCCTATGACAGTCAACGATGCCAAACAGGGCCATACAGCAGGAGACATGGACCCTAGGCACCGCATGATGCTGCAGATGCAATGCCACAGCCAGACAAAGCGCTAGGTGCATGCAGACAGCATCTGCAGTTGCAGTGACCGCCGGCGGCCCAACCGCCGAGGAGGCCTGCCAATGGAGCTGAGCGCATCGCGAGAGGGAGGAGGCTCCAGCAACGGGTGAGTGGGCCTCAGCGTGCGTCGGCTCCACTAAGCGGAACTCCAACGGCGTCAAGTCTCGCCGTCATTCATCTACACGCCGATGTACACAAGTCGGGAGGACACAACAGAGTAGGATGAGCGATGCACGAAAACCAACACGCCACTATTTGTGGAAAACCAGTCTACAGTCAGCCTCGCTAACTCAACACAGTTCAATGGTCTCAACAAACATCTCAACATCAAGGGACACTTTATCTGTTCCAAATTGCTTGGCAGTACTGTCAATGTGCTCTTCATTCGTGGAGAAAAGCAAGTCGCAGATTTTCTCATTAAATGCGTCAACAAAGAAAAACACGCTCTGTACATCTGGGAAAGCTGGCTTTGTGGAGATGGACCACTCACCTCCAGCACGCTGTTCAAGTGTGTACAAAGCTCCTGGTACTTCGCGGTGGGAATTCCGAACTCATACTCTGGTCCTGCATGAACGTGCATCGCCTCTTGCATACTTTGGATCTCCAACCATGCGCATCCCTTATCTCCGGCCCCCAAAACTCTGGACAACGTCCTGCAATCACATGCAGATGTTACTGGAGAAAGGGACACTTTGAGAAAGATTACTGGATGCGACAATGACATCTGTATGAAAGAGAAGGCATCAAACCATCAAGGCATATACCGCAGCAACAAGTGGCACCAACCAAACAACAACAAGCTTTCCAAGTCACAAGCAAGGACGAGCAACAACCGGAGAAGCAGAAGGATGAAGACAATACCACCAACACCAAAGAGGTAGCAGATGAAGTGGGACAGAAGTATGTTGTGATAATGAGCTGGTCGCGGATATCGTTTTCCCTATTGATGTAGAGTTTGACGTTGCCGCTGAACTGGCTTGTGTGGATGTGAGAGATTTCTGTAAGGAGTTAATATTTTTAAGTGGAGTCGTAGGCCTGTTACTACTGCTTGAGGTACTGTCATGTTGAGTAGGCAAATTCGGTCATGTCTCTGTACATGCGGAGGGCTTGTTGGATGCGTGGTATCACGCTTTTGAGGAGGACTGAGTATGCCATGAAGTTGTAGTAGTTGAACTGTTTGAGGGAATCTGGTGGGCTGTCGGGAGCTGGGGGTCTGCACTACCCGTTGAAGAACTGCCACAGCTTGTGTGGACGAGTTGTTGCTTTGAAGTTAAAGGCACAGTGGGAGAAGTCTTCACCGTTGAACTTCTCTACGCTATTTTTTTCTTCTTGCATGGTGTTGAAGATGGCTGGCATGCTCACCCGGTCTGGAGAATAGGGAGCCGAAGGCAAGAGTTGTATTCTTCCGACAGATGCAAACGGGTTGACTGCTAGAGGCTGAGCAGCTACGTGATGGGCTATTGTAGGATTAAGTGCTACAGGATGAACTGCTGGAATCAGATTGGGGTTTGTTGTAGCTGCTGCTTGTGCGTACTGTTGCATCAAGTTATTGATGCGAGTCTGAGTCTCTTGTTCTAGCTGAGAGACCATCTGCTGTGCTTGTTGTTTGGTTGCAGTCAGGCTCTCTTCAGCTCGTTGACGTCACAGACTCTCATGCTGTCTACGCATGTCTGCTTCTTGCATCTGACGGTTGAACTCGTTCTGAAGTTGGGTTGTGTGAGCCTCAAACTCCAGGCGGAGTAGTTCCATTTACTCTGCATACTGTGTGGAGAGTGTAGACATTTCTGCATGCTGCTGCTCTTGACCATGTTGCATTCCTTGCATGAATGCCTCCTGTTGTAGGCGATGGAAGTCCTCCACTTCGTCCATGGTGCTCGCGTTCCTTGTGTTTGTTGCTGTTGGTCACAGGCTGTTACCCTGCTTTGATACCATGTCTAAAAAGTTGGAACAATGACGGATGAAAGCACACTTGGACACAAGATTTAGCACACACAATTAGTTAGCATATACTTATACACATACATCACACGAAGAAGTATGTACAAGGATCCGAATCCACACAGCTCACTCACGCTAAGTCTGGAAACCAGACGCCTAGTAGTAGCAGGTGTTGTAACTGTACAAGCTGAGTAGCGCACCAAGTGCTCAAGACTGGACTTGGATGTAGCTTGAACCACAGGGCGTCCGCCCTGGATGCCTTCTCACTGAGGAACCTCAGTGACCATGTATGCTGTACACTATACAAGGTCCAAGTGCTGGAGGCACCACTTGGAGATGTGAAGGA
This sequence comes from Penium margaritaceum, assembly GCA_023375785.1. Classification (NCBI taxonomy): domain Eukaryota; kingdom Viridiplantae; phylum Streptophyta; class Zygnematophyceae; order Desmidiales; family Peniaceae; genus Penium; species Penium margaritaceum. The sequence goes on from SZWC01001104.1 coordinate 228,533, forward strand.
GTTGGTGCCTGACGATCGACTGCTTGGGTTAACAACTAAAGGCATACTGGACTGAGTGAACTGGTTCCCCTTAAGTAGGCCTGGAAGTCCTTCTCACATGAATCTTGTCCAAGGAGTTGTAAGGAGTTACATAACCACCTGGGTGGTTGCATAACCACCCAGGCCAGCTGAAGATTGACTTGGAAGTTGTAGGGTCACCTGGAAGTTGAAGGGGTCACTAGCAGCTGAAGGGTCACCCGGAGGTTGAAGATGTCTTGGAATATGTAGAGTCACTGGCCAACTGAGAGATGGCCAGTGACAATATATGAGCCCATTGAATTGTATGAGAATTCCCCAAGTATTTTAGGACATCCAGGAGTTGTAAGAAAAACACGGCTGCTGAAATTGGTACTTCTCAACAATTTGCATATATAGCCAACTTTCGTAAATCATCACATTCACGACCATTATTAAGATTTCCTTTTATGTACATCTTAATTTACATGACCTTTGTATGAATAGATCAGTTTTTTACGTCGAAAAGGATTTTTGGTTTTATTTTTATTTCTTAACTTCTCATATTGTAACGGATTGGAAAAAATCCTTGGCCAACTAGGCCAAAACCGCGGTGCTTGAGGGTCTGCGACCCTCAAGCCATCCCTTCCAACCGCCCACAGTCCTAAGTGACCTCGCTCGAGCCGCGTGGCTCCTTCGACCGGTCGGCGTGGCACTGCCACACTACACATATAGTCAGCCAGAATGTGTATTATTAGTCTCAACCATGATGAAGATCTAGAGTCAGATTCCATTTCTTTGATGAAATGAAAAAGTCATTTGTAACGGGCGTGTCTCCAGCTCCTGCTCTGAAGTCGTCGTCGGAGTTCGCAGAATGGCATTCTCAGTCCGCGTCAGGGGTTTACCCCCTTCGCAAGACTGAGGGGCAATCGTCATCAACGACCCAGAGCAGGGAGACTCGAATATTTCGAGTCTCCGGAGGCCCATTTCCGTTTTTAACCAAACCCCTGGTTTTGGGACCCAAACCGGGGGTTTTTACCTCGAACTCGTGTGTTCGCCCGAGTTATTTCGTTCGTTTTATGTCGAAGTTCGTCGTAAACGAACTTCGATTCATGTTTTGTCGTTCTGGCGCGAAATCGTCGCGTGCGAGGCACGCCGGCGATTTAGCGCCAGGTATTTCGACCTCCCATCGCTACCCCTATCCCTTCGTCCTCTCTTGCTCGTTTGCAAGGAGGGCGAGGGGGGGCGAGGGCACGAGGCCACGAGGCCTTGCCCTCGAGGCCCTCGTGGCCTCCCAGCCGCCGATCCGGCTGAGGCCGCGATCGGCGGCTGGCGGCTGGCCGGCCGGTGGCCGGCCGGTCGCTTGGCCGGCCGTCGGCCGTCCAGCCGGCCGGCAGCGAGCTGGCCGACGGCCAGCGAACTGCTGGCCGCCGGCCAGCCCTCGCTGACGCGAGGGGTGGTGCGCAACCACCTCTCGCATCAGACAGGAGGGAGGGCCGAACCGGCCCTCCCGCTACATTCCTCCCCACTTATTATGAACCGCCCCGGTTCATAAACAACAAGTAGGATTGTTAGTCAGTGAGTCATCAACATTG
>SZWC01001104.1:283894-314925 GCA_023375785.1 Penium margaritaceum
CTTGCATGTGTTTTTGGTTGGAAGGCACTGTTGGTTGTTGGACTAAGAAAGAGCGTCCACCACCACACCACAAAGTGGTGGGGGGAGGAAGGGAACGAGCACTAACATACTCCTTGTCTTTATGGCGTAATGAATATTCCATGGCTGACTGGTCGAATGGATCCAAGGTGAATCAGATGCATGTGTTGATTGGGACATCTTCTGTATAAAGTGACGCCTTTAACACCATCAGGTCAAGCAAGGGTGACCACCACTAAAGCGCGGAAGACTTTAACTTCATCAGCAGTGTTTAGTTGCGACAAGCCAATGTGTCAGTCCCACACCACGTGGGCGAATGTGGGTTGCCCCCTCACCATGTGAGTGTTGGTGTATGGGCTTTGATCAGTCATGTAGTCCTGTGCAGAGAAAGCCTCCTAGCTTGTGCTCGTTGTTCTCCAGTGGCTACCTTACTCCCTCTGTGATACGTGCGGTGCATTCTAGGAGCTCAATTCATGCATCCATGTCTGATAAAGTTTTCTCGGTGGTCGAGACCCGGGCACTTGGTGGTTTGTGCCAATGCTCCGGGAGACCCCATAGAGATTGACTGCATATTGTCTCTGACAGGCTGTACACTCTCTCTGTGGCCGAGACCCGGGTACACGGTAGTTTGTACCGGTGCCGCGTGAGACCCAGCACCATTGATCGAGTCCTGTGATTGAGGCCTTTTCTCAGACAGGTGTAGCTTGCATGTGGCTCCAGTTTGTGGTTTCGTGTTCTGGGACATGTGTATTCCCCGTCCGTGCCTTTTGGTGCGGCGGGGATGACGGGGCCTGGTGGGCTAACCGCCAGTCCCCAATACATAAGCTCGTCGTAGGGCTCATCGTACTTCCTCCTTGATTCTCAATTCATTCGTTCCAGACTTAGCCAAATCTTGTCACTGCATCTCTCCCGCTCACCACCAGAGCACATGTCTCTTCCAACATGGGCCTGCATGCCCTAGACGCATTTTAGCATGGTATCAGAGCACATGGGGGCCGCGTGAGCGACAAAGCAGCAGATAACATTTGGATCGGAGCTAGGGTGCGCCACGTGGCGCCAGCAACGGAAGCTTGCGAGAGCCGCAAGCATGTGAGCGACATCAACAAGGATGGCTCCAAAGCAACCATTAGAATTATGGTGCATTGATAGTCTACCGGGTGCTACTGTGGCTGCTGTATGGGCGACAGAAGCAGCAGCACCCATTGCAGCTGTGCCGCAAGAGCGGTTGTGCAACCAGCCGACAAGCCGGCAACCAGCCAGGAAACAGTGAGTGGCCTAGCTGCCGGCCAAGCAGCATGGCAACCGCGTGCAAACAACTTGTAACAGCATCCCACAACTGCAGCTTGCTGCAGCAGTGCAGAGCAGCTGCCTCCGAGCACAGTGCTTTTACCACCAGCACCACCACCTTATGGTGGTGCTGGTCCGTCACTCCTGTGGTCGGTTGCTACACCGCCAAGAGAGAGCGTTCCCTTCGCTCTGCCATGCCACCAGCCAACCGGCACACTGACCCGGCATCTGACACCACCCTCTCCTGGGTACCCTAGCAAGCTTCCTTTATAATCTTCTTCTACTCCGCCCGACGCTCTACACACCCATGCGTCTCATCTTCCTGACAGCTTGGTGCCCGGACCACCTCCACCCTCTGGTCAGTCTTCTCCATTGTCCATCTTGTCACCACCGCGACAGGGCGTTCTTCACACTCATCGGCATCATCCTCCGCCTTCACAGGTCGATGTGTGGCTACCAGCACCACCTTTAGTTGATGCTGCCCTCTAGACGCTCCCGTGTTCGGTCTCTACACCGATGGGACACGGCATCCTCCATCCTCACCACCATGACTCTCAGCGGATTGGTCATCTTCTTCCACGGCATGATCCAGCTTTTTGTGGGTTTGCATGCCACTTCTGTGGCGATGGACGCCACGGTTGGCTCCAGTGTCACCTGCGCCCCAGTGGGTGGCATCCACCTTGGCTCTAGCCTCGTGAGTTTCCTCACACTGCACAGTAGACAGATCTGCCTCCTTCGTCCGTTCCTCACACCAGCACTCTGGGTATTCTCTACACTGAGCTCCAGAGTCTGCGACAGATGATGCAGCAGGTCACGGACCACCTGTTCTCCCTTTAGGTTGATTCTTCCTGTTCCACATTGTCCTCATCTTCCTCATCTTCTTCTGAGGGACCTTCCCCAACTGCACTCAACCTTTGTTCTCAGTCCGTGGCTATTCTCTCCATCATACGCTCTACTGGTGTCATGCCCCCTTCCAGTCAGCCTCCTTCTCGACGACGCCGTCGACGCCTAGCGCGTCATGTTCGTCTCGTCTCTGGCACGTCCACATCTCCACCGGCTTCTGTCGTTGCACCGGTTGAGGGGGGGTGCGTGCATCCGTCCACTTCGACGTCGACTACGTCAGTGAGCACCAACGATGGACCAGGAGCACCTAGTACTGCCTCCATTCAAGCAGGTCCATCAATAGCAGCATCAGCCACATAGTCTACATCCACGCTTTCCGCATCCTCTATAGTACCAGCTGCATCAGCTGGTACAACCACACCAGTCCTCTCTACACCAGTAGTAACACCTGCTACATCTACTTCTTCACCAGTAGTCGCAGCATCGTCGTCATTTGCTGCATCCACAGCTTCATCGGCATCAGCCTCTCTTGCAGCACCTGCTTTGCTTACAGTACCAGTTGCATCAGCTGTGACAGCTGCACTAGCACCACCACCTGCTCCATCTGCTTCTTCACCAGCAGCCGCAGCATCGGCGTCATTTACTGCATCCACAGCTTCATCGGCATCAGCCTCTCTTGCAGCACCTGTTTCACTTACAGTACCAATTGCATCAGTTGTGATAGCTATACGAGGAGCACCACCTACTCCATCTACGTCTTCATCAGCAGTCGCAGCATCAGCATCATCTGTTGCATCCACACCTTCATCGGCATCAGCCTCTCTTACAGCACCTGCTTCGATTACAGTACCTGTTGCATCAGCTGTGACAGCTGCACATCCTGTATCAGCCGCCCCATCTGCTGCGACATCATTTGCATTATCCGTAGCTTTTGTAGCATCAGCGTCATCTGGACTCTCGGCTTTGTCCTCAATGTTAGTCTCATCCGCTACATTGACCCCACCAGCTGCATCGATGCCTTTGGTAGCAGGAGGTACTACGACGGCGCCTGTGACAGGTGCATCTATTACATCCTTAGTACCGACGGCACTAACTGTACCCGGTGCCTCTGAAGCGCCTTCATCTTCCACACCAGCCCTGCTAGGCACGTTAGCTGCACTGACCACATCGTCTCCATCAGGTGCACCAGCTTTATCACTGGGGTCGAATTCTTCATTTAGATCCTCTGCATGGGCAGTGTCGGCACCTTCAGGATCATCATCTGCTCCAAATGCTGCATCAGCTCCATCTTCTCCCTTAGCGATATCACCTACATCCTCTACAGCATCACCTGTTGGGACATCAGCTACATCTACTACATCGACATCATCCACAGCACCTCCACCATCAGTTCCATCTACTACATCGGCAGCACCAGCTTCATCAGCAACACCAGCTACATCGTGAGCACCAGCTGCATCAGCACCACCAGCTTCACCGTCAGCATCAGTCTCATTGGCAGCATCTACTGTATCGGCAACATCTGCAACATCAGCAACATCGGCTACATCGGTAGCATCAGCTGCGTTGGCAAGATCAGCTACATCGTCGGCAGCAGACACAACGGCAGCCTCAGCTATATTGACTGCATCAGTTGTGTCTACTCTTCCCTCAGTTGTCAGCGAGAGTGCAGCAACTGATAGAGATACCATTCTGCCGGCTGAGATCATGGGGGGGCATTGGAGTCTTGCCCACCTATGGTAGTGACTGCAGGGCCAATGCCCCTCACTAGTTGGGCAGCATCTAGTCATTCCTGACTGAGATGCCCAGCTGAGGAGGACAGGATTCGCTGCCAGATCAGTGCGTAGGAGACTTACGTCGCTACCATCCAAGAGACATTGTCTAGCGACACCCCTCCACCACAGGATGCTCCCGGCGACATCTTCACTAGGTACATGGGGAGGAGCATTATAGATGTCTAGAGAGTGTTAGCTAAGGGATGTAGAGGAGTGGTTGCGTGCACTACAGGATGCGCTAGCCAAGATGCTCAGAGAGGGTTGTAGTGGACACAACCCAGATGATTATGGGTCCAGTTCCATAGCACCCTCGGACAGCGACTCACAGGATGGGGACCCTAAGATAGTGAGCAGTGATGACACTCCGGACAGCCTTCAGCTCACCCCCATCCTCCTTCTCTATATCTGGTCCACCCCTCTTCATCTCCGATTCCTACACTCCTCCTACCTCAGAGGTTGTCCCGCATCTACATCCTTTTGATGATCCTTTGCCTTTGTCCCTGGATATTCTGAGACACATTGCTTCAGGAGACATGGCACCTGCAGCCACTCACCTCAATCTCTGAGGTGGTTGCTTCGAGCACAACCACCTCAGAGATGGAGGTGGTTGTGCTCCGTAGAGTGGTAGACTCCTTGTCGACCACCTACAGTGAGGTGATGGAGGTGCTCGAGGATGTAGAGTTTGAGCTTCGTACAATCACTCAGGATGACCATGTCGATCTGCGTCTTCGTGCTTCTCATCTCCAAAGTGAGTTGTTCACTGCGCAGGGGTACCTACGGTCGTTGGAGTGTTCAGCTTCAACACCGCCTGCAGTGACGAGCTCTCCACACACAGACCCGGCTTCATCCTCACCCTCCATTCCAAGAGAGCTCACTACCATCCTCTCTTCATTCATAGCACCAGAGTCTGCGGGTTGGCACTTCTGGCAGGCGACACATGTGGGAGCTCCAGCCTCTCCCCCCTCTCCTAACCGTTAAGCATTCGGTAGTGTCTTCTCCACCCCTGCACCCTCTGAGTCCGATCAGAGTGAGACCCTGGACCATACCAGTTGGGATCTCTGGCAGCCGCCAGGAGTGTGCGGTGAGACCGAGTTGCCTTTCTCACACCACTCCGGAGCTGGTGAGTGATAGTTGTTGGACAGTGTATGAGTGAGTTGTGCACATGGTAGCTATCTCAGCCTCATCTTCCTTTCCTTGCTGATGCTTTCACATCCACAGCCACTCCCACGTCTAGCCATTACTTGATTATTCTCCTAGGATCGTTTTGAGTAGGGGGGACTTACTGCTCTCTGCAGGCAACAGCTTTGTGGCCTCCTACATGCAGGGGGAGTATGCTTATCTGTGCACACGGATGATTGAGTTCATGTTCCAGGATTCTCCCATTGAGGGAGAGTGTACTTATCTTCCAATCTGGTGCCCTTGCTAACAGCTCTAACAGCCCAGGGGGAGTTTTGGTGTATGGGCTTTGAGCAGTCATGTAGTCCTGTGCAGAGAAAGCCTCCTAGCTTGTGCTCGTTGTTCTCCAATGGCTACTTTACTCCCTCTGTGATACGTGTGATGCATTCTAGCAGCTCAGTTCATGCGCCCATGTCTGATAGAGTTTTCTCGGTTGTCAAGACCCGGGCACTTGGTGGTTTGTGCCAGTGCTCCGGGAGACCCCACAGAGATTGACTGCATATTGTCTCTGACAGGTTGTACACTCTCTCTGTGGTCGAGACCCAGGTACACAGTGGTTTGTACCGGTACCGCGGGAGACCCAGCACCATTGATCGAGTCCTGTGATTGAGGCCTTTTGTCAGACAGGTGTAGCTTGCATGTGGTTGAGACCCGGATGTCCAGCTACGTGTTCCGGCGTCTCGGGAGGCCTGAACTTGCCTAGCTTGGCTAGACCGTGATGCTAGTGTGTCACCGTATAATCTGGCTGTGTTTGGGGTGTATTGGACTTTACCTTTCGGTCGAGACCCGGGCACACGGTTGATTGTTCAGGTGCCTCGGGAGACCTCCAGTTTGTGGTTTCGTGTTCTGGGACATGTGTTTTGCCCATCCGTGCCTTTTGGTACGGCGGGGATGATGGGGCCTGGTGGGCTAGCCGCCAGTCCCCAATACATAAGCTCGTCGTAGGGCTCATTGTACTTCCTCCTCGATTCTTAATTCATTCGTTCCAGACTTAGCCAAATCTTGTAGCTGCATCTCTCCCGCTCACCACCAGAGCTCATGTCTCTTCCAACATGGGCCTGCATGCCCTAGACGCATTTTAGCAAGAGCGACTAAAAGTCTTTCCTTCACCATTTGAGGAATACAAGACTGAGTGTGAGTTGAGGTACAATGTAACCAAAGGCATTAGTTTTGGATGAGAGATGAAAAGAACAGCCTTGAAAGAGTCAACGACTTGATTCATTAGGAGATGAGATATACCCTTTTTGCTAGCATCGGTGTGCAAAAGTCTGCTACCGTATTGGATGACATATTTACCTTGTTTTGTCACCATTTTTTATTAATTTTATGTTAGCCTGGTTTTGGGATTTTTTTTGTTGTTTTGTAGGTGGTCACCTCTTCAAGCACACTACACAAAATAAGATTTTCATATTCGCCCATCGTATGAATCTCTATTGGCACGAAGCCCTTGATGATCTCTCCTATGTTCAAGCATTCAAAATCACGCACTACGCGCATCCGTCCGATGACGTTCAACGTCGCAGCTTTCGGCGCTTCGAATGACGGGGATATCTGAGCGGACCAAGCTATCCCGCCCGCCCCCCTTGCCTCTCAGCCTGCAGAGCGGAGCCTCCAAGGAGGAGACACCGTTAAATGGTGGTCGCCAACACCATTAGCTAGAAAAACTAGGCAGCAGGTTGGGGCAACAGCGTTGTTGATGCAGCGTGCGGGCTTCCACTCTTGTTGCTTAGTCTGCTGCCCCCTAAGTCTACTGCTCTAGGATCAAGATGCTCTGGGTTTGTTACTCAGAAACGCGCGCACTAGTGTTAGCGCCAGAAAGCAGCTGAAAACTGGAACTGATTAGGAGTGAAGAATGAGACACAATGGGATACCCCTCTAAGAACTAGCCTCCCCCAGCTCTATAGAGCTTGTTACTCAGTTCACCAACTAACCAGAAAACAACTCTATTTTCAGGCTGGCAGGTTTTCTCAGTGAGCCCCGGCAGACGGCCGACGGCCCAAACTTGGGAGGCGTCCGTTTTGCCCAAACACTGGACCATACCATAATACACATGCTGCAAACGCAGTCATGTGGTCAGAATCAACTAGAAAAATAACACTGATGAGTTATGGCTGCCTAAACCCAGGCTGCGTCTACGCTTACCCCCAAGAGCAACAGTGCCAGAAAATCATGAAACTTCGACCCAGGGCATGACATGGCGGTGTAAACGCAACAGTGCAGTCAAATATGATGCCAGACGTGTGCAGGCAACATATCCAATGACAGTGCCTGCCGGTGGCACGACCGCCGAGGAGGTCTGTCGATGGAGCTGAGAACGAAGGAGAGAGGAGGCTCCAGCAAACTGCATGTAGACCTCGGCATGTTTCGGCTCCACCGGATGATACTCCATCAGTGTTGCGTCTCGCCGTCAGACATGTGCACACCGACGTACACGAGCCGGGAGGACACAGCAGAGTACAAGTGAGAGATGTGAGACAAAAACCAACAGTCCCCCATGACTCACAGGCGTAGAGCACATGGACGGGCAGAGAGCACAGAGACTAAGAGGACAGGGAGCGAGATAACTTCATGGACGCATACCAATTGGACTCACACCCTTCTTGAATATGTCACGCTTCAGTGCCTTGGTCAAGATATCAACCAATTGCCGTACTGTATCGGTGTATCCCGTCGCCACAGCGGATGGCTGTCGACGGAACATGAGGCCTCATCGTGGGGTAGACACGACGTAGCGCAACACTCGGATCGCGGCCTCAAAATGGAGGTGATGCAGCTCTTGAGAGAACTGTGCGAGGAGGTTGATGGCGAACGCAATGTCTGGGCGCGTCATTGTCGCAAGGAACATTAGTGACCCGATCACGCGCAAGTACGTGGTCATGTGTACTGGCTCCCCCACCACGGCTGGATCAGAACTCTTGAGCATCGCCTGACCATCGGGCGACATGGGTGAGGATGCTCTTGGCACAAGGGACTGGTCCTAAGCAAAGCGCCTGGATAAGGTCTGGACGTAAGTGGCCTGATGGACATGCAGGATGCCCATGGAGCGATCATTCTCAAGCTCCACGCCCAAAAAGACTCCTACCGGCCCAAGGTCCTTCATCTGGTAGGCAGTGTGCAGCAGGTCCTTGACCTGCTAGATGGAAGCAGCATCCGGTGATGCGATGAGCAGGTCGTCGACATAGACCAGGATAGCAACAAGAGTCTGACCTCGCGGACTGATGAATAGCGCGGGGTCGGCAGAGCTGCGAAGGAGGCCGCCGCTAAGAAGCGTACGACTGGTCTCCTGGTTCCAGTAGCGCGGTGACTACTTCAAGCCATAGAGGGCCTTCTGTAGCTTCTAGACCTTGCCAGAGCCGTCGTCGAAGCCTGAAGGCTGCACCATGTAGACCTCCTCTCCCTCCAGTGAGCCATGGAGGATGGCGTTGCTCACATCCATCTGGTGCAGTTCCCACCCATGCTGGGCAACAAGGCAGAACAACGACTGGCTAGTAGAGAACCGACCAACCAAGGCAAAGATCTGGTCATAGGCAATCCCAGGGACCTAAGCAAACCTCTTGGCTGTGAGACGGGCCTTGTACTTATCCAGGGACCCGTCTGGCTTCCACTTTTGCCGGAGAACCCACTTGGCGCCAATGGCCTTACTGTCCGTGAGGAGGTTGACAAGCTCATAGACGTGATGTTGTCGAATGGCGGCAAGCTCATCGGCGCATGCAGCCTCTCAATGACTGGCCTTGGGAGACGCCCAAGCCTCACGCAGGATGGCTGGGTCCTTTGGTCGCTCCGTGGGACGGACAATGAGGGCGTACGCGTCCCGCGTCCCTGGTGGCATCTGCGTGAGTGTGGCCGTAAGGGCATACCGGTGCTCCTAATGGAGCAAGGCATAGTCCGGAGCTGACCCTAGATGTAGATCGGCAATGACTGACAGTGTGGCCCAGCTGAGTGCCTTGGTGCCAAAGTCCCCACTCACAACCGTGGGAGTGGATCTGACATGGGATCGTGGGATGACAGGGGTTCGTGGAGTGAGAGGATGTGAGGAGACGGCCTGAATGCTCACTGTTGGCTTGGGTCAAAGGCTCTTGTCCGGACCACGTGTGTAGCGCGCCGACACGGACGGAGCAGCCAGCCCTGAGGGGCTGGCAGACATGGACGGGGCGGTCCGCCCTGAGGGGCTGTCGGACACGGACGGGGTACACGACCCAGAGGGGCTGTCAGACACAAATGGGGCAGCCGACCATGAGGGGCCGTCAAACGCAAATGGGACAGCAGGCCCGGAGGGGCTGGCGGACACGGACGGGGCAGTCGGCCCAGAGGGGCCGGCGGGCATGGATGAGGCAGCCGACCCTGAGGGGCTGTCAGACACTCATGGGGCAGCCGGCCCTGATGGGCTGGCAGACACAGACGGGGCACTCAACCTTGAGGGGCTGGCAGACACGGACGGGGCAGCCAGCTTTGAGGGGCTGGCGGACATGGACAGGGCATCAAGCCTTAAGGGGCTGGCGGACACAAACGAGGCAGCCGGCCCTGAGAGGCTGGCGGACACAGACGGGGCAGCCGGCCCTACGGGGCTGGCAGACACGGACGAGGCAGCCGGCTCGGAGGGACTGGCGGATACGGACGGGGCAGCAAGCTCTGAGGGGCTGGTGGACACGGAGGGGGCAGTAGGCCGTAAGGGGCTGGCGAACACGTACGAGGTAGCTGGCTCAAAGGGGCTAACGGACAGGGACGGGGAAATCGCCTCTGAGGGGTTGTCGGACACAGATGGGGCAATCGGTGCAGACAGATCAATGGGCACAGACGATGGAACGCACGGATGTGGCTAGACGGAGGACGAATCCACCACTCCCCCACGCGATGGGAGGAACATCGACGCGACGGAGCGAACGAGGTCACCAAAAAACCGATCCTCAAAGAAGAGGGCATCTCGGGACTCAACGATGTAGTGTTGAGTGGGATCCCATAAGCGCCATGCCTTCAACTGATGCGAGACGCCAAGGAAGGTGTATGGATGACTGTGAGGCTCGAGCTTGCCACCATGGTGTGGGGTAGGCAACCACATCATGGCTATGCAGCCCCAAACACGGTCCGGACGCAGGTCGGCGCGTTCCCCACACCAGTGCTGGTATGGGGTGGACTGACGAGGAATGGGTCCATGGGGAATCCAGTTCCAGACCCACGTCATGTAGGTCATGGCCTCGAGATAGAAGCCGTCAAAAATGCCGGATTTGACCCCCATGGTGTGGACAGCGTTGGCCATGGTGCGGTTCCACCGCTCAGAGACACCGTTTTGGACTGGTGTGTAAGGCACCGACGTCTCATGATGGACACCACGGGAGGCGAGGAAGAGGGTGGTCTCCCCGGGAAAACTCACCCTCACGATCAAACAGAAGCGGCGGAGAGGACGACCACACTCACATGGCCAGTATCTGCCGACGAGGAGGCACGGGTAGAAGCGGACAGGCACGGTACGTGCCACAAGTTGCCACAGGCGGTGGCATGCAAAATGACACGACCGGACGGATGCAACAACACAGTGCCCACACCACACGAATGCAGAATGTCTATGTTCATGTGATCAAGGGCGGTGAAAAATAGGAGGCTGAGCTCAAGGCCAAGGACAAATAGAACATCAGTCAAGAAGACATCACCAGTAGAACCACAAAAACAAACGACGCCGACACCACGAACGGGTAATATCTAGCCAGAGCCCGTCCAAACCCCGGTGACATCGATGACGGAACCAAGAACATTGAAGGCCTCACGCGATGTGATGTGTGGCCCAAGTGTCAATGATCCAGGTCTCTGACAAATCCTAGACCGGTGTGGCCAGGTCATTGACATTCACATGTCAATGGGCGAGCGACGTTGACGAAGTGGACGGAGGTACGAACCGAGAGTGCGAGTCATCTAGCCAGGGGACATTGTCAAGAAGAGGATCAGGATGACAAGGCACGGCAAAGGACGGGACGGACGGCAACAGAGGACATGATCGTAGCACCGACTCTGTCATGTAGGGTGGGGAGGAACTAGCGACAACACAACTCGCACTTCCCTAGGGAGGAGGGCGAGGAAGGCCGAGCTAGAAGGCGATGAACTTCTCAAGCTGGCGCTCGCGGGCGAAGGGTCCTTCGGAGTCGACCAACTGCGGTGTATCGGCGCCAGAGTCCAGGATGGGAAAAGAAGGTGCCGGGGACAAAGGAGCGGTCGCGGACGGCTGTGATGGAGGCTGCGATGGGGCTGTCACAAGTGGCGCAGATGCGGCAGGTGCAGTGACGGTCACGGCACTGGTGGCAAGGCGGCGCTCGCGATAGCAAAGCATGGTGGCGATGACGCAAGCCTCGTGAGTTAGGAGTAGACACGTATACCACCTGTGTCCTGAACGGCCAGAGTTGTGGCAGACGATGCTTGGGCTACCTGATCCGCTAGTCTACTGCTGAGGCCCTTTGCCCCTCTTGCCCTTCTTCTTCTTCTTGCCAGATGAGGGGGCACCAAAAGATTCTGCTATTATTGTGACACCGATAGCCACTGAGGCAACGACAGGACAGGTGACGATAGGAGAGGTGAGGGACTCCGTGCGATGGATGTGTGACTCCTGACAAGCTTCCTCGATGCGGAGGAAGAGCTCGTATGCCCAGGACATGAGGGTGCCCTGGGCAGCCATCGCGGCGAGAACGTCCTAGGAGTAATAAACGAAGATGTCAGAGTAGGGGTTGGTGGTGCCGCACTTGATGGTCAGGAGCGCGGAGAGAGGGGGTGGTGCGACGTCTCCGAGAAGGTGCACTATGTCCTCTATGCCCTGCCAATAGGAGGTGACCGTCTCGGTCTCCCCCATGCAGAGGGAGTTGAATTCCCGGAGCAGGTGGCTGGTCTCAGCATCACTGCACAAGCGATGAGGGCGCGTGAGTACGTGCCAGGCTACTCCTGGGTCTGGGAGAGTGCCAGTGCTGAGGTCCCCGAGGAAGGGCTCAAGGGCGAGGCGTGCGGCCCGAGGGGCCACAAGGATGAGGGCCCACACGGTACGGCTGGCGTCATTGACCTGGTCGGCCTGGGTGGAGTCAAAGGGCAGGACGTACTAGGGCCATAGGCTCTCGCCCTGCGCCAAGGTCTGGAAGTTGCGTTCCCAGCTCTGGAACTGGTCGCCAACCTGAAGCGGCGGCTGGGGGGTTTTGAAATCCTTTGGCCCGCGGCCGGCATCCAGAGTGGGGCCTAAGACTGATGTCACCGTCTATTGTTGGTGTTGGGTATGTTGCTATGCCAAGTATTGCGTGGCATAGGAGATCGCAAGGCTTGTGTATCCGTGTGGTACAAACGGTGCTTGCTGACGCTGGTGCGACGGCGGCGGCTGCTACTACTATGGCGGCGGCTATTGATGCTACTGTTGCGGCTGCTGATGCTGCTACTACGGATGCAAATGCTGATGCTGTTACTACGACTGTTGTAGCGATGGTGATGGCGACAGCTGTTGTGCGGCTAGCTGCTGTGTCAGCATTGTGAGCTGCTCGTGCAAAGTGGCGAGCGGATCTGTCGAGTCTAAGCATGTACACGAATCCTAGGATCCCTGGCACCTACCCGTGAATCCGGATCCAAGATCTGGATCTTCGAATCCGGATCCACCCTCCTGGATCCGGTCGGGTTCCACGAATCCTAGACCGGATCCACGGGGGGGGAGGGGGGGGGAGGGGGGGGGAGGGGGGGGAGGGTGGGGATAATCCAGCGGTCCCACTCAGGACCTGGTACTCGTTCATGTTACATCCATTCTGAACTGCCAAAAACTCCCGCGCCCCGCACTCCAAATCGTCCACATGCGTGATCCTATTCGGCCAGACATAGTGGAGTGACTTACTCCGTGCACTACGATTGGTTCATTATCACATTTGGGTATTTGAACCAATGAGGAACTGCCGCCCTTTCATCGACAGTGCTGTGGATCCATCGTATTTGGACGTGTTGTACAAGGTATGTTTAAACGTTGATCTGCTACATCAGCGAACCAAGTCAATCAGTAACGCGGTGCACTGTTGCTCCGCGTTGTGCAGCAATGCGGTACACCGTTGCATCGCCGCCACTCTGTTGGGACAAGTACTTGCAAGTGGGCACCGGTGAAGCTCCACGGTTCTCAGGTTTTCCACCGAGTCCACCCACACATCGTCGTCATGGCTGAAGACGACGCCACCACTGAAGCAGCTGCAACCGAGCAGGAGATAGCCACACCTGACGACGAAGATGAGGACTCAAAGGAAGACGAGGCCGTCGATGACAAGTGCAAGCAGAAGGATTCCTTTACATGGGGATCCTTCAAGAATCTTGGCGGTGTACCCGCCCGCGCCATGTGCCTCATTTGCACAAAGGATCCTACCAAGCCGGTGACATTGAGCTACAAGAATGGTTCTACCGGTGCCATGTGGAAACACATGCGCCTAATTTATGCCAACCGCTACCGTGAGTTGCCGCTGCCAAGCTGGAGGAGGCAAGTGTCGCTGTTGCAGAGGCAGAAGACGCACCGCCAAACAATCCAGAGAATTTGCAGCTGGCATGCGGCGTGACGGGCGTTGGAGTGCTATTCAACAAGAAGTACTTCCGCAGTCTACTGTGGAAGCACGCAGTGGACAAGAAATTTTCATTCTTGTCCATTGAAAGCTTCTCGTTAGCAAAGGCCTTCGCTCATGCTAACCCGGCAGCAGCAGTACCAGGGTGCATGACCATCACACGGGCCATCCGCATCGCCGCCCGGGCGTACCGAGAATGCATCAAGACGCAGCTGGCAGCCATGACGTCTGCCATCTCTTTCACGACGGACGGGTGGAAAGCAGAGAACAACGTCAAGTATCTGGGCGTCACAGCCCACTGGATTGACGAGGCGTACAGCGTGTGCGCCATCGCGCTCTCCTTCCCCACCATCCACAAGGAAGCTATCACGGAGAACCTGTTCCAGATCCTCAGAGCTGGGCTACAGCAGTGGGGTTTGTGGGACCGCATGTTTCTCTTGACTACGGACAATGAGAGCATGAACGATTCCTTGGTCGACAGCTTCCTTGTCCCGAACGAAGATGCTTTTGTCAACTCTGGCCACATCCATTGTCTAGGGCACGTGATGAATCTGGCAGTTCGTGATCTGTTGAAGCAGCCGCGTGTGGCATCCATACTGCAACAGGTGCGGGCCATTGCTGTCTTTGTGACGCGCACGCCAACACGTAAGGAATCTCTTGTGGCTGCTGTTGAGACCGCGGGTCTCAAGTACAAGTCCATCCACATGGACACAGAGACGAGGTGGAACAGTGCATCGGACATGGCTGAACGTGTCATTGCTGTGAAGAGTGTTCTTGACACCTGGCTGGAGGAGCATGGCAGGGACGGGGCGCACCTGAATCCCAGCTTTGAGGACTGGGAGCTCATCGCATAGGCCACCGTCATCCTGAAGCCCTTCAAGGGCTTCACGGACGACATCTCGGGTGAATCATACCCCACCCTCTCACTCGTCATCCCATTCTTTGCCTCACTGCTTGAGAAGATCCAGCCATGGCTGGTGAAGGCCTTGGCAGCCGAGAAGAACAAGTAAGCATTGTGGTGCTGCTGGGCGTCTGGACTGCAAGGAGCAATTGATGGTGGAGTTGAAGCCTGGGCTGTCGGCCAGCATCGCCAAGTTGGAGAAGTACGCCCGCCTTTGCACCGAACGCCACGTGTTGGCGACATGCCTGGACCCGCAATTCAGGCTTCGCTTGTACGAGCGGGTTCATCCAAAACTTGGCATCAATAGTGCTGCGGAGCTTCACGTCAAGGCCGTGGAGCTGCTCAGGCCCTATCATGACCGTGTGGTGCAGGGACGCGAGGCAGCTGAGGCTGCAGCTGCAGTGATGGCCGCAGCCGCTGCTACCGCCACTGCTCAAGCACGTGCAAGTGGGCATGGTAAAAGCAATAGCTCAATCGTTGCGTCATCTTCCACAACAGCAGTAGGAACAGGCAAGTAGATTCAGCTGTCCCTTTGTCGTATGCTCATTTCGTGTAAGTAGTTTAACTTATTGTAAATTTTGTATTAGTTCTGTATAGCAACGGCGTCCAGTGCAGCAGTGGGATTCGAGGCCGCAAGCGGCTAGACAGAACCATGGCGTAGCAGACTTCAGCAAGAACCGAGCATCCTTGAGGCGGCACTGGAGGACGCAGGAGCAGACATGTTTGCAGAACTTGAAGAACCCCAAGTGTAGGTTGCACCCTCATCCCTAGAGCTGGAGGTGGAGTGCTGGGCGAAGGAGCCAAAGAAGGGCCGTAACTGCCGAGTACTGACCTCCTTGAAGAAGAACCAGACTGCCTTCCCCACTATCCACCTGGCAGCACTAGAGCTACTTGTTGTGCCAGCTACGAATACTCCTTCAGAGAGACTCTTCTCTCTGGGACGCCATATCATCACAGATTTCCGGCAGTCCTTGGTTGACCTGACCATCGAGAACCTGATGTTGCTCAAGTCTTGGATCAATGATCCAAGTCTTGTCAGTTTCCGGGTGGCCCCCAATGGTGACGTTGCCCCAGAGTTGGATGCAGAGGGGAAGTTGGTCAATGAACGTTGCCGTAGTGCTGAAGGTGAGGTGATGGAGTTAGATGATGAGGGAGATGANTGGATCCATCGTATTTGGACGTGTTGTACAAGGTATGTTTAAACGTTGATCTGCTACATCAGCGAACCAAGTCAATCAGTAACGCGGTGCACTGTTGCTCCGCGTTGTGCAGCAATGCGGTACACCGTTGCATCGCCGCCACTCTGTTGGGACAAGTACTTGCAAGTGGGCACCGGTGAAGCTCCACGGTTCTCAGGTTTTCCACCGAGTCCACCCACACGTCGTCGTCATGGCTGAAGACGACGCCACCACTGAAGCAGCTGCAACCGAGCAGGAGATAGCCACACCTGACGACGAAGATGAGGACTCAACGGAAGACGAGGCCGTCGATGACAAGTGCAAGCAGAAGGATTCCTTTACATGGGGATCCTTCAAGAATCTTGGTGGTGTACCCGCCCGCGCCATGTGCCTCATTTGCACAAAGGATCCTACCAAGCCGGTGACATTGAGCTACAAGAATGGTTCTACCGGTGCCATGTGGAAACACATGCGCCTAATTCATGCCAACCGCTACCGTGAGTTGCCGCTGCCAAGCTGGAGGAGGCAAGTGTCGCTGTTGCAGAGGCAGAAGATGCACCGCCAAACAATCCAGAGAATTCGCAGCTGGCATGCGGCGTGACGGGCGTTGGCGTGCTATTCAACAAGAAGTACTTCCGCAGTCTACTGTGGAAGCACGCAGTGGACAAGAAATTTTCATTCTTGTCCATTGAAAGCTTCTTGTTAGCAAAGGCCTTCGCTCATGCTAACCCGGCAGCAGCAGTACCAGGGTGCATGACCATCACACGGGCCATCCGCATTGCCGCCCGGGCGTACCGAGAACGCATCAAGACGCAGCTGGCAGCCATGACGTCTGCCATCTCTTTCACGACGGACAGGTGGAAAGCAGAGAACAACGTCAAGTATCTGGGCGTCACAGCCCACTGGATCGACGAGGCGTACAGCGTGTGCGCCATCGCGCTCTCCTTCCCCACCATCCACAAGGAAGCTATCACGGAGAACCTGTTCCAGATCCTCAGAGCTGGGCTACAGCAGTGGGGTTTGTGGGACCGCATGTTTCTCTTGACTACGGAGAATGAGAGCATGAACGATTCCTTGGTCGACAGCTTCCTTGTCCCGAACGAAGATGCTTTTGTCAAGTCTGGCCACATCCATTGTCTAGGGCACGTGATGAATCTGGCAGTTCGTGATCTGTTGAAGCAGCCGCGTGTGGCATCCATACTGCAACAGGTGCGGGCCATTGCTGTCTTTGTGATGCGCACGCCAACACGTAAGGAATCTCTTGTGGCTGCTGTTGAGACCGCGGGTCTCAAGTACAAGTCCATCCACATGGACACAGAGACGAGGTGGAACAGTGCATCGGACATGGCTGAACGTGTCATTGCTGTGAAGAGTGTTCTTGACACCTGGCTGGAGGAGCATGGCAGGGACGGGGCGCACCTGAATCCCAGCTTTGTGGACTGGGAGCTCATCGCATAGGCCACCGTCATCCTGAAGCCCTTCAAGGGCTTCACGGATGACATCTCGGGTGAATCATACCCCACCCTCTCACTCGTCATCCCATTCTTTGCCTCACTGCTTGAGAAGATCCAGCCATGGCTGGTGAAGGCCTTGGCAGCCGAGAAGAACAAGTAAGCATTGCGGTGCTGCTGGGCGTCTGGACTGCAAGGAGCAATTGATGGTGGAGTTGAAGCCTGGGCTGTCGGCCAGCATCGCCAAGTTGGAGAAGTACGCCCGCCTTTGCACCGAACGCCACGTGTTGGCGACATGCCTGGACCCGCAATTCAGGCTTCGCTTGTATGAGCGGGTTCATCCAAGACTTGGCATCAATAGTGCTGCGAAGCTTCACGTCAAGGCCGTGGAGCTGCTCAGGCCCTATCATGACTGTGTGGTGCAGGGACGCAAGGCAGCTGAGGCTGCAGCTGCAGTGATGGCCGCAGCCGCTGCTACCGCCACTGCCCAAGCACGTGCAAGTGGGCATGGTAAATGCAATAGCTCAATCGTTGCGTCATCTTCCACAACAGTAGTAGGAACAGGCAAGTAGATTCAGCTGTCCCTTTGTCGTATGCTCATTTCGTGTAAGTAGTTTAACTTATTGTAAATTTTGTATTAGTTCTGTATAGCAACGGCGTCCAGTGCAGCAGTGGGATTCGAGGCCGCAAGCGGCTAGACAGAACCATGGCGTAGCAGACTTCAGCAAGAACCGAGCATCCTTGAGGCGGCACTGGAGGACGCAGGAGCAGACATGTTTGCAGAACCCGAAGAACCCCAAGTGTAGGTTGCACCCTCATCCCTAGAGCTGGAGGTGGAGTGCTGGGCGAAGGAGCCAAAGAAGGGCCGTAACTGCCGAGTACTGACCTACTTGAAGAAGAACCAGACTGCCTTCCCCACTATCCACCTGGCAGCACTAGAGCTACTTGTTGTGCCAGCTACGAATACTCCTTCAGAGAGACTCTTCTCTCTGGGACGCCATATCATCACAGATTTCCGGCAGTCCTTGGTTGACCTGACCATCAAGAACCTGATGCTGCTCAAGTCTTGGATCAATGATCCAAGTCTTGTCAGTTTCCGGGTGGCCCCCAATGGTGACGTTGCCCCAGAGTTGGATGCAGAGGGGAAGTTGGTCAATGAACGTTGCCGTAGTGCTGAAGGTGAGGTGATGGAGTTAGATGATGAGGGAGATGAGGAAGACGAAGAGGACGGGGAGGATGGAGAGGGTGCAGGGGGTATAGAGGGTGTAGAGGGAGGTGGGATGGTCGAGTTGGTTGGGGAGGCTGAGACTTAGTCTCAGCACATAGGATTGCATTTGTGTGCTCAGACCCATAGTTGCTATTAACCTAAGGACCATTTTCCTGTAATGAAAGCTTTGCCTTGTGATTCCCTTGCATGAGAGCATGTGCAAGTTGACACACATGATGACATGTCTAGGAACGCATGCCTGGAACAATCTTTAAGTCATTTGACTGTTAAGAGTTGTGAGAACATGAACACAGTTGTCAGAATGTGTGGAACACAAGGATCCGTGAATCTGTACATTAGGATTCGTGAATCCTGAGGATCCGCAGATCCAAGATCCGTCTCCTCGTATCCGGATCCAGGCTATGGATCCGACCTTCGGGTCCGGATCCATCTGAAGATTCACGGATAGGATCCGTGTGCAGCCTTAGTCGAGTCAGAATGACCAACGACAGAGCTTGTAGGACGTTTGCACTGCTGCTGCTGCTGCTACTTCTGCTGCCGCTCTTGCTGCTGCGGCTACTACTGGTGCTCCTGCTACTGCTATTGCTGCTATTGCTGCTACTACTGCTGCTGCTGCTCCAGCGACTTCTCCTGGTACTACTGCTACAGCTGCTGCTGCTACTACTGCTGTTGCTATTAGTCCTACTACTATTGCTGCTGCTGCTGCAGCTATTGTAGCTACTGTAGGAAAGGGGGGTAGGGGTCCCCCCAAAAAACAAGGACCCCTCCCCACTGGGGCTAGTAGCCATAGTGTTTGTTGGTCCTCCTTGTTCCACCTTTTTATTGTTGTTTTTTTGTGTTTTTCACTGTGTGCTACTGATGTCACCAGTGACGTCAGTAGTGATGGTTGGCTTTAGCAGCTACTGTTGCGTTATCTACAAAGTTGCTGTCCCCTTTTTTTGTGTTGGTGATGTCACTACTGACATCAGCAATTACGTTAGCTAAAACATTGTTGACGTCAGCAGTGGCTATTGTTGAAGCCAATGTTGTGTCAACTATAGGGTGGCTATTGCTACAGCTACAGCTGCTGCTACTGCTGTTGCTATGGATATTGCTACTACTGCTACTACTGCTGCTACTACTACTAATCTGCTCCTACAGCTGCTACTGATGATGTTGTTGCTACTACTACTATTGTTGGTGCGATTGCTGCTGCTGTTGAGCTGTTGTGTGCTATTGTGGCTGCTGTGGCTGCTGTAGTGGCCGTGGTAGCAGTAGTAGCTGCAGAGTCACCTGTGGGGTGGAGGATGTTTTTCTTCCCTTTTTCTCTTCGCTTGCTTGTCACAACAAGCTCGCTGCTCGCTGCTTGGGACTTGCAGCGAGCAGCAAGCTCGCTGCTCCCTTTCCACTGCTTGCTACGGGCTGCGAGCACCAAGCTCGCTACTTGCAGCTCTGTGCTCGCTATGGACAACGTGCTACAAGCAGTTGCAGTTGCAACTGCTGCTATTGCAAGCTGCAAATGCTACTACTGCGGGCTGTTGTTGGTTGCTATTGCAGGTGCTTCTGCTAGCTGCTTTTGCTAGTGCAATCGGCTACTGCTGCTACTTGCTGCTGTTGCAAGCTGTTGCAAGCTGATGCTGCTGCAATCTTCCGCGAGCTACTGCTGCTGTCGGCTGCTGCTGCTGAGCAAAGTTGCTGCTGGCTGCTGATGCCACTGCTTGCTGCTGCTGATGCTAGTGTTTGCTGCTGCTGCTGCTGCTGCAAGCTGCTGCTGCTGTTGCTGCTTGCAGCACCGTCACACTTGGTCGACGTGCGTCGTCGTCGCGATGCGTGATGTCGCTGGTTGGTCACCTCCTCGCGTCACGCGTGGAGGTGAGTGCTGCCGTAAAAATCCGGCAGCATTTCCCCTAGCCCAATGGCTGTGGGGAAGATTTTGACGCCACCACCAGGCTGGTCGGTGCTGCCGGGAACAATCCGGCAGCATTTCCCCTGCACTGGCGCGTATGGGGGTCCGCCGGCGTTGTCTAGCACCTGTATGCCAGTCTTCTGCTGTTGCTGCTACGCTCTAGCTCTGCTACCAAGCTAGAAGTACTAGGCAGCAGGTTGGGGCAGCAGCATTGTTGATGCAGCGTGCGGGATTCCACGCTCGTTGCCTAGTCTGCTACCCCCTCAGTCTGATGCTCTAGAGTCTAAGTCGGGGTGCTCTGGGTTTGTTACTCAGAAACGCGCGCGCAAGTGTTAGCGCCAGAAAGCAGCTGAAAACTGGAAGTAACTGATTAGGAGTGAAGAATGAGACACAATGGGAGATCCCTCGAAGAACTAGCCTCCCCCAACTCTGTAGAGCTTGTTTCTCAGTTCACCAGCCAATCAGAAAATAGCTCTATTTTCAGGCTGGCAGGTTTTCTCGATGAGCCCTGCCAGACGGCGGACGGTCCAAACCCGGGCGTCGTCCGTTTTGCCTGAAAACTGGACCATACCATAATACGCATGCTGTAAACGCATTCGTGCAATCAGAATCAGCTAGAAAAATAACAGTGAGGAGTTATGGCTGCCTAAACCCAGGCAGCCTCTACGCTAATCCCCAGTAGCAATAGTGCCATAAAATCATGAAACTTGGACCCAGGGCATTTCATGGCATTGCGAATGCAACAGTGCAGTCAGATATGACGCTAGACGTGTGCAGGCAGCATATGCAGCGACAGTGCCTGCCGGCGACACGACCGCCGAGGAGGTCTGCCGATGGAGCTGAGCATGAAAGAGGGAGGAGGTTCCAGCGAACTGCATGTAGACCTCGGCGTGCTTTGGCTCCACCGGATGACACTCCATGAGCGTCGTGTCGCGCCGTCAGTCATCTGCACGCTGATGTACACAAGCCGGGAGGACACAACAGATTACAAGAGAGAGATGTGAGACAAAAACCAACACCATTACCATGCTGACCTCCACCGCTCTTGCACCTTCTACCAATCCTTGCACACCATGAAGACACTCTTCGATTTCAAGGTGAAACTCCTGTACTATGAAGGCGGCGGCAGGTGCATCTACGACCAGCTCAGTCCGTCTGCCGTCCGTGGATGGTGCAAACCCAAGTGTGTCAACCTGCTGGACAAGTTCCGTCCATTCGTAACGCATGCTGAAGAACGCAAGGTGCAAGGTCCAACTGCAAAGCGCACAGATGGCCCTCGCTGCCGCCAGTCATTCCTTGATCGTCACCCCGAGTCCGAGGCCATCATCAAGTCAAACATTTGTGAGATGCGAGACGCAGGCACAGTGATCAACTCCGCCAACCTCAGGGGAGTGCTCCATGCCTTGACAAAAGAGCACCATCCCGAGGAGTTGCCAAGCAACGGAGGAAGCATGGAATTCTCACGCTCTTGGATCCGACACTTCGTCCACGACCGCATGCGGTGGTCCTACCATTGTGGGACCACCGTTGCGCAAAAGCTACCCAAAAACTGGGATGAGACCGTCCTTGCCATGCATAACCGGGTGGCTGCACTCATGGTCATGATTCGAGTGGGGCCAGACTTCGTTATCAACGCTGACTATACGGGGATCAGCATCATTCCTACCGGTAAGTGTCCATCACAACTCATGCCTATGCTCATGTTCTTCATCCACGGAATCCACTGACACCCACCGTGTCAACTGGTTGTAGGTGACCGGACGTACGCGCCGACAGGCGCAAAGGAAGGTGGCCACTGCTGCTTTGGATGACAAACGCCAGATTACTGCTCTGGTTGCTTCAACGATGTCTGGCACCATGCTGCCCCTACAACTCATCTACACTGGAAAGACCGACCACTGCCACCCAGACAATGGAGATGCACGCCGCGCACGGGAGGAGCACAACTTCTCCATCACCCAAACAGCAAATCATTGGGCCAACGCCTGAACCACACACGAGTGGATCACACATGTGATCCATCCTTGGTACAAGCGCGCTTGTGAGCGCCACAACAAGGTCATCGGGACACATAAGCTGATCCTACTACTTGACGCATGGCGGCAGCACACCTCTACAAGTACTTCTGCCTCCTCTTCATACCAGCTGGCTGCACGCCCAAGGCACAGCCTGCCGATGTGGGACTGCAGCGCCCCCTGAAGGCGGTGGTCGAGACGGCCTACCACTCGTGGCATGCCGAGGAGGTTCGCGCTAGCCTCAACAATGGTGGAGCTGGAAAGGTTGAGCTAGGCATATGCAAAATGCACAACCTTGGAGTCACCTGGGTGCTTCAGTAATGGCTGAGGCTGCAGGAGGACTCTCGGTTGGTCAAGCATGCCTGGGATGCGTGCAATTTCGACTGCTGCCTGGATCCTGCTTTCCATGAAGCTGCCGCGGAAGAAGCAGTCGTGCCCGATTGCCAACTTTTCCGTAAGCGCATCGTGCCCAAGGCAAAAGACGTCATCGGGATGGAATGACATACCCATGTCGTAGGATGATGATGAACATCGATAGTGTGTGTGTTTTTTTTGCCTAGATGGTCCCCGTGTTGTACTTTGTACTTTTCCCAAACAAGGTTGTTCTCCATGTCCAAAATGTATCCAAACTTGTTTACGGCACAAAAGAATCATGTGACTTTGACTAGGCAGAAAAAATAATGAAGTTTTGCATAGTTCTAGACATGATTCGTCCATCCATGTAACAATATTAAGTGGAACGCATGGGCGAACTCAAATAACAATTTTTAGTGAATATGCCATCCAGTACAGTACATGAAACACAGGAACACACTATTGTAACTGGTTGATAGCAAACGTGCGGTTGAAAAAATGAGTGAGTCAGAATAAACATCATAGGACTGCATTCCCTTCTCCACAAACGGGCATGGAAATGCCCAAGTACAACCGGTGAGACATCATCATAACCTAGATGTAAGCTTCTAAACAAAACCAGCTAACACCTTGCAACAGTATGAGCTCCTCAGTTGTTAGAATGCCAAACCCAATGAAGTACCAGGTGCATAAATGAAAGCCTTATACAACTAACAAAAGAACACGCAAAAGCAACGCCACCAAGAAAATGATCTCCAGGAGTTGGTCACCAAAAAAACATGTGTTGTGTTGTGATGTGAGTCGTCCTTATCTCTTTATACAGCTTACTGTGACCACTCGGTCGTGTCCCTGCTCGTGCATATCCTAATGCGGACACAGCTAGTGCCGGAGTACCAACAAATGGTGGCTCCACCCACCAGCAACTGCTAGACATCTCCCATGGAGTCCCAACTAATGGCGTTGAATTGAGATTGAGACTAGTCTCGTTCTCAATTCAAATATTTTGACTCGTCTCCTACCGCATTGCAGGAGACATTCTCGATTTGTCTTGCACAAGACGAGATGACATCAAAACATGTCATGTGTCTTGCAAGATCGGGACGAGAATCTGGTACCGCCTCGTACTTCTCCCTGTTTTTCTCTGTACTGTGCCACATGTGCCAGCATTTCAAGAACCAATCGCGCACTGGATCTGTCAGTGCAGAAAGTGGACAGATCTAGTGCGCGACACTGTTTGGAAACTGTCGCGGAGGGTCAACAAGAACATCCAAGGCAAAACTGACGTCGTTGTTCTCTCGTGATTCTTTCACTGTGTTCCGTTCGTGAAACGGTTTTGCTACATTGCTAACAATAGACGATTCACTCTCCGTGTAACTTTTTAAGCTCCACGCAAGCTGGTTGCACGTGCCGAAACGCCGGCTAGTCTTGGAGAAATCTTGTGTCTAGTGGTCTAGACCTGCACTTGTCAGACTCCCGGCGGAACGTGAACTGGTGAACATGGACATACGATCTTTGTAGTTTTTTGAGTGATTTTTCCATAAGAGCATGATTATTTTGGTGCCTGAATGGTCGAAGGAAAGTTTTTTTTCTAGTCAAGTGTATGGGGCACTACGGTAGTTTGAGTAGAAAATGATGTTGATTTTGGTTGTTTCCTTTCTAAGTTGCTCGTAGTCAAAAGTGAAGTCGCCACGAAGTAGGTGCGTTGAGGTAGCTCGCTTTGTCATTTCGCTCGACCCTTGCCATGGTACAAAATGCAAGACTTTCGCAGACGTGAGTGAGACGGAGACGAGACTGAGACGAGCAGAATGGAAATTGGTACGACATCAAGATTTTCTTATCCTCTGTACCTGGGACGAGGCATCTCATACCGAAGTGGAAAAAACGAATCCAAGATCAAGAAATCTCTTTGCGATCTTGATTTAATAGGCCTAGTCCCAAGTGCTCACTGGGGTACTCTACAACTTTTCTCAAGTCGCTAGAGTCTTCTTGGTGGACCGGCTCTTGAGCCCGATTTGCATGTTTTGCATTGCATGTCCAATGCTCCATGCCAAACTTGTGCGTGTGACCAATCAGAGCGCCTGGTTTGAGGTTTCACATCTCTAGGATCGTACAGAGTTGCATTTGGATGCTTATGCATAGAGTTAAAACCAAAACGGTGGCTTGGGGCCGGTCTGGGGACAAACTGACACTGTTGTGTGTGTCACCCGCCATGTGCCGCGGCACTGATTTGTACTTTGTGCTTGTCAGTTATCTTCTCTCTCTACATTACTCAGCTATTCGAGCTTATGAGACTTCGCTCGTCTCCCTAGCTTAGCCCTTGCTATTTCCTCCACGTGCTCGCTTGTTGGTGTGGTAGTTGACCGGATAGTGTACCCACGTCAACATGAGCAAGGCTAGGAAGCTTCCCAGTAATTTCTCATGGTATCAAAGTAGCAAGGCATCCATCGCTGAGCTGCACAGCGGAGACACAACAGTGATAGTAGCTGTGAGATTCAAAACAATAGCCAAGGTCCTAGGAGGATCCACCAAGCCACTGTAACCGGTTGTAGGAGATTGTAGCAGCAAAGATGCCCTTTTGATGACAGCTGCAACCGCATGACCCCGGAACCACCATGGGTGCAGCGAAGGGTTCTTCAACCCTCTATAGCAGTATCTGGGGCATGTGATGTTCGTAAGCGGTACGTGAAGCTTCTAGGGAGCTTCATTCAGGTCGTACCTACTACCCCCTGGATGTGTTAGAGCATGATGACCCTGAATTAACACCATTTTAGGCTTGTTAAATCTCATTAGGAAGCCTTGGTGATGGCATTTCCATTGCATCCTTGCGTGCTTTGCTTTGTGACTTGAAGTATGCATAAAATGCAAACGCACTCTCATATGTTTTTTTTTTCACATTTTGTGATGGGATGAAAGACACAACTTTTTGCAAGTTTCTTTATACAAAAGCACCACCTTTTCCTTCAGCATCCTCTGTTGCATCATCACTACAAGTTTTTCTTGGTTTGGACAACCTTCATGCCAATTTCATCATTTTGGGTGATGAGGTCAACACTTGGCCAAATTATTGGCGGAGATATTAGTCTTTCCGATCATTTCATATCCTCAAGATATTTTGTTGGTTTCTCTTTTGGATCATTTTTACGTTCCGACCCATACTGAGCCACCTATGATGTTGGTTTGCGACAAAGGCAAGGGGTTGGCAGACCCCTCCTCTTCCTCCTCCTTGTCAGAAGTCCACGCGACGACTGAAGGACTTTGAGACACCATCGCCTCGCTACAATAGCAACAAGGGCTTTGGCTGTTTGGAGACCATGTTTCAGATGTAGGCCAAATCTGAGGGTGTTTGGCCCTATTACCACAGCCAGTACGAGACGTGCGATGCTCATCAAGTTCAGACGATAGCAAGAGTGATGCGCGATCTACTTTACGCCATGCCACAGGAGACTGTGGTTGACTTTTGACCCTTTTTCGGTGAAGCCAGGACCGGAATAGGAGAGGTCTCACGTTAGGGCTTGGAGATGGCCCTAACACTGCATGCTATGTAGACCCGTGCCACAAGGATGGCTCAACGACATGAGCATCACACTCTCAGCGAGGGTCCCACGGAGTGTATAACCGACTACTGGAGGCGCACCATACGCCTTCACGCGCGCCTTGGGACACGTGACGGGATGCAGCTATGGGCACTTGATACCATCATGATGGAGGCGCACTTGGACCACGTGAACTTCTTTACGATGTTCGACCGTGTGGCCCTCTTTGAGTTATCAAAGTCATTACAGATGCTTCCTTGGACTCATGAATACTTTCTCCAGGATACATCGGCTCATGAGGCTATTGGAACCCATCAATAAACTCCACTTGTTCCAACAGTAACTACGACGCGTCCTACGCCTCTATCCCAGTTCACCTGTCCCACATCCATAGCTTCTTCCTCCTCCTCCTTTACCCCGAGCATCCAGACTCATGGCGTTGTAGCGGCAGCACTGGGGAAGAAGGGAAAAAAGAGATGCGGCAAGGATTAGCAGCAGCAGTAGCTACATCTGGCAAGTAATAGTAGTGGATGTTCTTTCCACTATAATTGTGAAGGTATCCATTGCCACACAAAGTTCCAGCAGCCCCTTGACTGGACAAGGACCATGCATAGTCTCCATGTGGCGCACACACTACATATGTCCTCTGGTAAAACGTGGTCGGATGCCGTTGCAACAATGACAGCAACTGATTCCATTGCGTCCATGGGCAGCAGAAGGGATTAGGACCCCTTGGATCAAACGATTGCGAGCTGTTGGCACTATGTATTCAGGAAGGTGCCAGTGTGTTTTCAAAACCAGGTGGTCTAAAAAAAATTGTTCCATAACCCAGTGATCTTTGAGTTTTAATGTAATGATTCTTTGCCACATCGAATTTGTGCTGATATCTTGTTCAACAAGTTTAAAGGAACACTAAAACAATGAAAACCCGAATTGTGCGAATTCAAAGTACTAGTATGGCATGTCATGTAGTACCATTGTTCACTGATAATCTGGATGTACTATCGTCACATTCACATCCGTCGCGAGGTCAAGAGCGAAAGTGAAAGCGGAGAAAAATAGAGAGAAACGGCAGACAACTGGTGGACTGACAACGGAGAATTTACTGAAGTGCAGGTGACATGCTGACTTGGCCGCCCGCTGTGTCATTACCTTGACAGTGGACAGCACACGACATTGGTCATGCACGAAAATGGTCAGTGGAATCGCCCGATCCTCGACCAATGGGCAACAAAAGGGATCACAGAAATCATGACCTTGGCCGTTAGACAAATTTAAGGATCAGGGTTAGCCAAATTTTGTACAGATAGGAACACATAAATGACTAAAGATCCCAAAATGTATTCAAATTGAAGAAACACATAGTTATAGAAAATCAGATGTACAAATTCAAAGAACACCGGGGTACTATGTTCATTTTCCGTGATGATGCTTGTGGGGATTTTGAGTTGGTTTGATGAGTAACATATCCGTGCTATTCAGTGTTGTTTAGAGTGTATTTCTGAGCGTCAACAGAGGTACAGTGCTCTGTGGCTTGTTTCTCTGTATCGACAACAAGTCACGAGGCAAATGGGTATTGAATCATTGACTTTGTAGCCACACGTGACATGTTTTCGTAGTGAGTTTGTGGTGCTCAATCCCGTTGTGTTAGTTTAGTCCATACACACAGGGTCAGGTCAGTCATTGCCTGTCAAGGGCTTTGGGATGGTGCGTTTTGATTTTCTGTGTGAGCCCCTCTACATTTTCAATTTACTCTTTGTTCTCTACCTGCTCTCTGTTTGTGCTTAGAATAGGATGGGTCTCTCTGTTGAGCATTTTGTTCACTCTGCCATAGCGACTGCTCTCGACACTTGTGATATTGATCTTCATGCCTCAGTTGTTGATTGTTTGTGTTGTGTTTCTCGTTGCATTGCCTCTGCCCCCTCCCCTTCCTTTGCATTTATGTGAGTGTTTGTCACTGGTGCTCTCCCTTCAGATTACCCGTGTTTGCTTCATTACCGTCTTTACCGTGTGTGCTCGGACACCATTTCCAAGCTCATTCAGACTCAGCTAGCCCTTGGCCTTGACGTGGCTTGCTTTGCAAAATCGCCCAATACCGATGCATTGTTCCACTTCCTAGACACTGTGTCCTCTTGAGTTGATCCACTACGATCTTCTCGGTCCTCACCCTATCTAGTCTGGCTCGAATTAGGTGCTATGTGTCCTCACCCGGACAGATGACCTCACCCAGATGAGGTGGATCTACAGCATCCGCCATAAGAGTAATGTCGTCCTGACAGTCCCCATATGCTGGTGATGGCTGAGCACCAGTCTTGTCGCACCCTCTATATGTCCCACTCGGATCATGCTGGTGAGTTTTTAGGCCAGATGCACACCTTCTTTGCTGAGCACAATGTTTTTCACGAGCTCTCCACCACCCCTACACCATAGCAAAATAGCTGGTTTGAGCTCGGCAACCGAACAATCAATTGCAAAGCTCAAACAAGCTATTTTGCTATGGAGGATGTGGTCCATGCCATGTGGCCTGAGTGTGGTCTTCAAGAGTACTTTCCCTTTAAGGATTTATCCCCCATGACATGGGTGTAGAACCACATGACACGCCCCTCTTCTACGCCATACAAGCTATGGTTTGGCAATTATCCTGAACTCTAACTTGCTTCCATGTGGGAGTTCCTAGCCTACGTCTAGTAAACCTAGGACCAGCAGGGATCAAAGGTCTCACCTTGGAGTTTCATGTGTGCCTTCTTTGACACTTTCGAGCGGTAGAAGGCCTGGCACTCTTGGGACCCCTCTCATCACCATATCGTCGAGTCTTACGACGACCACATGTGTCTCGAGCCTCTCACCTACCGTAACCTTTCAGCATGCTGTCGTTGGCCGCTGACCATATGTCCACATGTGTGGCGTCCACGCGGATGGAGGAGTTTAGACCTACAAATGGGTCCGTCCAGGCCTCATTACCTGCGATTCAGTCCCCAGCTAATGACGATCCACAGCTAATGGCTATCGTTCCAGTGGCCTTGTTGGCTCCCTTCTGACACATCACCTTCCCTGCTAGTTTCCGTTCCTCCTAACACACCTACTCCATTGTCAGTGCCAGTCCCGGCACACCCACTCCTGGGCAAGTGTTGGTCTCGTCTCACACACCTCCCCCTGTGCTAATGTTGGTTCCTCTTGGCACACTTGCTCCTATGCCAACGTCGGTCCCCTTTGGCATACCTACTCCTGGACCAGTGTGAGTCCCCTCTGGCACACCTGCTCCATTTCCACTTCTGGTCCTCTCCAGCACACTTGCTCCCGTGCCAATGCCAGTCCCCTCTAGTACGTTTGCTTCTGTGCCTATGCCAATTTGATCAAGCCAGAGCTTTTCACCGACCTTGGCACTGAGATGCCACACTCATAATGTTTAGAGTGGCGGGCCTGCATGAAGGCCCTTGGCCAGAGTGTCCAAGTGAACTACGCGGAGGTACAACCATCATGTCCCGTTGATCCTGAGTTGATATGCGGAGAATTCTTGGTTGCTTGTAATGTCGCAGCTGACCTAGTCATGGTCAAGCCGAGTTTGGAGGCATGTGACTTAGCAACCTGGAGCTCTCACTCAATGGCGCTTGATCCAGGCACGTTGAAGGAGGTACTCTTGGCTAAAGATGCAGAGTTCTGATGTGTTTCTTTTGAGGATGAGTTGAGAGCCATGTGTGGGCACGGTGCCTATTAGCTTGTCGACCTCCCACCAAGGTAGAAGGCTATACAAGCCAAGTGGTTCTTTCACAAGAAAATGGAGCTTGAGGCCACACTAGATTGCTACAAGGCTCGCTTAAAAGCCGATGGGTTTTCACAAGTTGATGGTGTGGATTTCATTGGTACCTTTGCACCCATTTTCCGCTAAACCACCACTATGTTCAGGGTTGTTGCTCACCATGAATGGGAGTTGTACCAGGTGCATGTGAGTAACCATTTCTCACATGCACCTGGTATTCCCCCATGGCACCCTAGAGAAGGAGGTCTACAAGGACCTCCTTTGAGGACCTTCGAGGTTGGTGACAAGGTCTGGCGCTTCTACAAGGCCTTCTATGACTTGGAATAGTCATCCCGATATTGGAACCACGCGATCACTAATACACTGACACGTGCCCGTTATCTGCATAGTGGCGCGAACCTGTCCCTCTTTCTCATACGAAAGGCTAAGAGATTGACAACCATCTTGGTCCATATAAATGACCTCTTGATCTCGTCTCATTCAATGGATGTCATGAAGGAGGCCAAGGTCTTCCTTTAAGCCTCCTATAGGATGAAGGACCTTGGTCCCCGAGCTGTGTTTTTGGGGTTGGAGATTGTACATGGTCATCAACGACTGTCACTCTTGTTGCATAATGCATGTTACGTGTACATTGTGGGGGAGAGATTTGTTGACCTCCTTAGTACAGTTCCCGTAACCTCCACCCCTTTCACACCTGACTGATTGGTCGCCGAAAATATAGATGATCTAGCATATGTGGGGGAGACGGTGGACGTGACCCTCTACTCTACGGTGGACGTGCCTCGTTGGCTCTTCTATGTGCTTGGTCACGACTACATGACCCAACATTGTCTTTGTCATCAACCTCCTTGAATAGTTCTTGCAGCATCGTCGGGCGAGAGCCATTCCCGCGGATGTGCAAGTGGTGCTATACATGGTTTTTACGTCGTACCTTAAACTCTACTTCCAACATCAGTGTTCTGTGGTAGTCAATGGCTATACAAACAATGACTGTGCCTGGATCCCTGATGGACGCCATACCTCTGGCTATGTTTTCCCGCTGGGTGACATCGTTGCCTCGTAGCGCAGCGGCACGCAGGGTTGCATC